>CM035213.1:4675217-4683922 GCA_020233015.1 Callinectes sapidus | reverse complement strand
GGTCCGTGTTCGAGTCCCGGGCGCGGCGAGGCAAATGGGCAAGCCTAGCTCTTAATGTGTATCTAGCCCCTGTTCACCAAGCAGCAAGTAGGTATGGGATGTAACTCGAGAGGTTGTGGCCTCGCTGTCCCAATGTGTAGTGTGTGATGTGGTTTCAGCCCTATCCGAAGATCGGTCTATGAGCTCTGAGCTCGCTCCGTAGGGAAAGGCTGGCTGGATGACCACCAGGCGACCGCGACAGTGAATTACACACACACACACACACACACACACACACCACAACACACACACACACACACACACACACACACACACACACACACACACACACACACACACACACACACACACACACACACACACACACACACACACACACACACACACACACACACACACACACACACACACACACATCACTAGAGATCACCGTTTTCATTCATTGAATATTCATGATTTTTATTCTACAGTTTGAAAAATTGAAATAATGCCTTCATGTGCTTGTGGAACATTATAGTGTTTGAGCAAGGTATCGTGGCATCGCACTACTTGTACACCACCTTGTTATTTTCTAACTTGTCTGGTTGCTGAAAGTGCTGCCGTATCTCATATGAGGCCATATCCTACCAGGACAGTGAGACCCAGGAGCTCCTCACTACCTAGTAGCCGGTGTTGTATACTGAACTCCATTGCTATGAATGGCTGGAGTGTTCGTGGACTGACCTCTAGCCATGATTTTCACTTCCCGTCTCTCCATCACGATAGCACCGACTACAAAGGCCAAACTGATTCCGGAATTGTACTCAGTATTTTAATTTATGAGCGGGTATTTTGGACTGAGTCTTGCTTGACGGACATACATATTTAGCTGAGCGTTTATTAATGACGCAACCTGCCAGTCCAAGCAACATCTGACAACTGCTTTGCAATAGCACCAAGCTTAATAACATTGGTAGAAGTGGTGACGGCTACAATTCACATTGTTCTTCTTAGGGATTCATCAACACAGTCTTCCCCAAGGACACACCCGTGTCATTCTCAGCTTGTTATTATTGTACGTGACAATAAAATTATTGAGCACTTGGAGTCCCAGCACAACTACAAAGGTAATTTTCAATCCAAGTGCGAGTATAAGTACAAATATAGTGGAGACTCAATACTCGAACTTAATTCGTTCCAAATAGCTGTTCGAGTATTTAAAATTTCAACTATTGATACCCATAAATCAGGTAATTCATTCTAACCTTAGCAAAACCTTAAGTTTACAAAAACTTGAATGCATTTTTTTTTCTCTTTTTTTTTTAGTTTCTTCCACTGCCACAGATCGCTTAAGTTCCTCTTTCACATCCATCGCCGCATCAACTACCTTAATGGCCTCCTTGTTTTTCAGCATGGTTGCTACTGTAGATTTTGCCATATAATACTGCCTTATATATACGTTTATCATCACAAATTAACATTTTTATTAACTGTTTACAAGCTTTTGTAATGCAAAAGGAAACTTTTGCTTGGAATACTGAAAATACAGGAGAAGATTACAGATCTTGTTTC
Source organism: Callinectes sapidus (assembly GCA_020233015.1). Taxonomy (NCBI): domain Eukaryota; kingdom Metazoa; phylum Arthropoda; class Malacostraca; order Decapoda; family Portunidae; genus Callinectes; species Callinectes sapidus. The sequence goes on along the minus strand of CM035213.1, from coordinate 4,682,371 downwards.
TGCTGATGATGCAGCAATCTTCGCTGAGTCACTGGAGGTGCTGGTAATGGCTCTAGAGGCACTGCACGAGGAGGTGAAGCCCTTGGGACTTTAGGTTTCCTGGGCCAAGACCAAGGTCCAGGTGTTTGGAGGCGTACTGGATGAAACAGTACAGTCTGTCCATGCGTGTGGCGAGGACATTGAGATCTTGAAAAACATCACATACCTTGGTAGTGTAGTACATAACGATGGTAGGTCGAGCCAAGAAGTCACACGGCGTATTGGCCTGGCCCACGGCGTTATGGATTCGCTCAACACGAGTATTTGGCGTTGTCGATACCTGTGCAGACGGACAAAGATTCGGATCTTCAAGGCGCTGGTGATCCATGTCTTACTCTATGGTTGAGACATGGACACTGAACACCGACCTGAAGAGGCGAATTGATGTCTTTGGTACTAGATGCCTTCGCAGGATCATGGGATACCACTGGTATGACTTTGTGTCAAATCAGCGATTGTTCCATGAGACCGATTCGAAGCCTATTACTAGCATAGTCCGTCAGCGCCAACTGCGGCTATATGGGCAAATGGCGCGATACCCGGAAGCCGACCCTGCTTGTCGGGTTGTTTCCGTCAGTGACAACCCGACTTGGAGGAGGCCTAGGGGACACCCACAGAACTCTTGGCTGCGGCAAGTCGATGCCTCCTGCTGGGAGTTACTCGGTATAGGAAGGGAGCCTGCATGGAGACTCGAGAGGCGTGACCGCCAGGAGTGGCGCCGTAGGGTAGGCGAGGCAACGCGCCCCCCGGCGTATGCCCCCCATGATTGATTGATTGATTGAGTACATACATGTATTTTTTTATTATTCATTTAAACAATCTGAGCTTTTTATGGGAATTCATGGGCTAAGGCGTTATTATATTTCCTTTCCATTTAGATCTACGTGTAAGGCTGACAAATGATTACTAAGGTAATTGGAAATATTTGTCTCCTTTTCAAAAATACAGTTTGAAAGTGCCAACAATGGCGATATTTGCCACCATGTGTACTTTGGCACATCAGCTCAATTGGTGAGCAGTGATCTGATAAACGTTGTCTCACTGGCAGGTGATAGTGGCCTGACGAGGTACGAATATTCCCTTCATTCCTACTCCCGCTTCACTCATCTATTGGAATAGCCCGCCCGCCTCAGGACGTCCTGTCATTTGCCACGCCATGCCACAGGATCTACAGATGCCCGAGACAAAGCACACCCCGGCCTCTGAGAAGGTGGCGCAGGTCGTCACACCGTCAGAGGAGGCCGGCTTGGCCAGCAGGACAGCCAAATCTCCGACCCAAGACTGGACGTCGCGGGTGCCTGACGGAGGGTGGGGATGGCTGGTGGTGGGCGGCAGCTTCATCCTTGCGGTGAGTGGTGACCACAGGCAGGGTTTGCTTTCAGGGCCGCTGTGGGGGCTGTGTGACAGTGTTGCTGTTGGTGATCAAGCAACTTCCTACAGGCTGCCAGCCGTCCCATGTCATGCTCTCACTGCTGTTAACGTTGGGGGGAAATATTTGTGAAAGTTTTAGCAATCAGATTTACTATTTCTTATCTATGATACTTTTAGCGGAGTCTTGCAAATATTTACACCATTATGATAGACTAGACTTGTTCTCGTTAGTTAGATAAGACTTGCTTTCCTATTTTGCACTATGTCAATATTTTCACGACTTTCTTCTGTCTGCCAACAAGGCGTCAGACTATCTGCAGTGGGCCATCTTGACTATTGTGGCATTGTCAAGCGTCTAATGTTTGGGAGCCTGGAGCTGGTCATTTAGTGCCATGATTCCACAGATGGTGATGCCTTTGTTGAGTCAAGGATTTGGCGTGATCTTCTCCCGCTACCTCCTGCAGGAAGGCACCTCCTCCACTCTTAACTTCTGGATCTTCAACATACACTCTTGTTTGTGGAACGTGATGGGGCTGATGGTGAGGCCTCTGACACATGAGTTCGGGTGGAGACAAGTGGCCATAACTGGTGTGCTGTTGGCCTTCGTGGCTCTCTTGCTGTCTGCCTTCACGCCTTCGCCTGTGTTCCTGTTCTTCTCCTTCTCCCTACTATCAGGTCAGGTCAGAACACAAGGCGTGTGACGCTAATGAGAGGCAGGTAGCTTGTGAATTGTGGCGTGTCTCACTGGCTGACACTTTCCGGTTGGCAGGCTCAGGTGGCGGCTTGGTGATCGGCATTACCTTCATCATCGTGCCGTCCTACTTCAACCGGAGGCGCGGCATGGCGAACGCAGTGATGATGGCGGGCGTGTGCACAGGACAGATGGTGGGCCCGCCTTTCCTGCGCTTCCTGCAGGATGAGTACGGCTACCGGGGCGCAACGCTCATCCTGTCCGCCATCATCCTCAACTGTTGCGTGGGCGCCGCCTTCTACCACCCAGTCGAGTGGCACCTGAAGAAGCCGCCTCCATCCACAATTCCACCTTACCCTGAAGCTTCGGTCAAGGAGCTGAGGCAGACTCACTGTGGCGGCGAGGAAGATGAGTGGGTGAGTCTAGTGGCTCACACGCGGGCTAGGAGCGAGGATGGCACGCAGAAGAGCGGAGAGGAATCCACAAGTACGAATTGTAAGGCAGATGGAGTCAAGCTGGACCTAGACAGAGGCGCGTCCCGGGAAAGGATAGGGCTGTGGACGCTGGCGGCCCGTGTGGTGCGCAACACTGTGACAGATCTCGCCATCCTGCGCTCACCGCGTGCCCTCATCATTTCGTTTGGCTCCACCTTCTTCGTCATAGGTTTCTACAACTTCATTATGATGGTTCCCTTCGTTATGCAGATCTCCGGACACAGCCTCGCGGACGCCGCCAATTGCATCTCCGCCTCTGCCTTTGCCAACCTGGTGATGCGCATACTGGGCTCAGTGCTCTCAGACTATGCCTGGTTCAACATGCGCCTCGCCTACATGGCTGGCCTGGCATTCACCGCCACCTCCATCATGGGTAAGGCAACACCTAATGAGACACACACACACACACACACACACACACCGTGTGTTCATGCACAACTGAATTCTTCGTGTTCTCCTCAAGTGTTCCCGCTGCTGGAGTCGGTGCCGAGCATGATGGTGGTCATGACAACATGGGGAATGGGCGTCGGCACCACCATGAGCTTCTACAACCTTATCATGGTGAAATTCATGGGCATTGAAAACCTTCCGGCAATGTATGGAGGAACCTCGCTCATTCTAGCCACTGGATTTCTTACCATTGGTCCTCTTATTGGTGAGCCATCCTCCTCCTCCTCCTCCTCCTCCTCCTCCTCCTCCTCCCTCAAATTGCTAATATACGCATGTATTCATTATCACTGTCTCCTTTGCACATTGCTTCATCTCGCCCCCATGCTTCGTCTTCTCTTCTCCACATATTTTCTCTCTTACTTCGTTTTCATTTCTGTCTCTCTGTATTTTGCTTATCCTCCACTAGCACGTTAAGTCTCATCTGGGTAGCCTCCGTAAATCATGTCACAAATAGTAAAGTGGAAAGTTTGTTCTTTTCTGAGTTCAGGGAGAATTTTGGTCCTTTTAGCAGTTCCGGCTTCATTTTATAATTTTTTACGTCTTTACTTATGGTCTTTTTCTTGTTTACTCAAAATTTAAGTTTTTCATGGATGTGTACAAGCAGAAATATATGTTTTCATTGGTCCATTAACAAGAAATGTAGTTTTATATTTGTTTCTGTACAAGAAATTTAGATTGCACATTTCACCCGACCTGTCTTCACTGTGGCTGGCCTCCCCAGGTCTGGTGCGGGACACTAGTGGCAGCTATCCAGTCAGCATGTGGGTCCTTTCCGGGTACGTGTACTTTGGCTTCGTCTTGTGGATGTTCATGCCAACTGCCCAGGCGTACGACCGGCGCAAGATGGAGGGTGAGGCAGTGACGTTGTGACCCAAAGACAGAATAAACCTCGTGTGGATCTTGCTATATTTCAGAACCTGTGCAGTACTTTTGTGTGAGTGACGTCGTTTCAATTGGTTGATATATAGTGTAACGTTCAGAGGTGTGTTTGAGTTTGCTATTAAAACCTTCAATTGCACCTTTGCTGCCGGTGGTCAGTAAAAGTGTCCATGGGAATATTCCATATGAAACTTGCAGATTATGTGTTCAGCAAGTCTTTTTTCTTTGAGAAGCGACTCCTCAGACATGTCAATCAATCATTGGGGGCATATGCAGGGGAGCGCATCGCCTCGCTTACCTTTTGGTGCCACCCCCGGCGGTCGCCTCGTGAGTTCCCATGCAGGCTTCCTTCCTATACTGAGTAACTCTCCTGTTGCCTTTGACAGACTATGCTGGTAATCAGCCTCGAATCAGTCTCAAGGAACAATCGCTGATTTGACACAAAATCATACCAGCGGTATTCTATGATTCTGGGAACGTATCTAGAACCAAAGACATGAATTTGCCTCTTCAGGTCGGTGTTCAGTGTCCTTATCTCACAACCATAGAGTAAGACAGGGATCACCAGCGGCTTAAAGATCCGAATCTTCGTCCGTCTGCACAGGTATCGACAACGCCAAATACTCGTGTTGAGCGAGTCCATAACGTCGTGGGCCAGGCCAATCCGCCATGCAACATCCTGGCTCACCCCACTGTCCTTACGCACTACACTACCAAGGTATATGAAGTTTTTCAAGATCTCAATGTCCTCGTCATACACGTGGACAGACTGTACTGTTTCATTCAGTAAGTCTCCAAACACCTGAACATTAGTCTTAGGCCAGAAAACCTGAAGTTCCAAGGGGTTTGCCTTCTCGAGCAGTGCCTCTAGAGCCGTTACCAGAACCTTCAGTGTCGGCAAAGATTACTGCATCATCGGTAAAAACAAACCAGTAATTTCAATATTGACGACAGATGCTCCACAATGACTTTGGGTCACAACTCTGCCTAATACCCAATCCATGCAAGTGTTGAAAAGCAATAGGGCAAGCACGCATCCCTGCTTCACTCCTGCACTCACAGGAAAGAAGCTGGACACACCCTTTCCACACTTCGCAGCACTCACGGTTCTGGAGTACAGTTACGAGACCAATAATCCTTGCAGGAATTCCACGGAGACACTAAAGAACCCAGAGTACCTACTGATGCACTGATTTAAATGCCATCTTGAGATCAACATAGGCTGCAAGAATCTTCTTATCGAAACTCACGTTAGCGTTCCACCAGTATGCAAAGCGCTAGGATCTGGTCAGCTGTTGTCATGAACCAAAACTGTTTAGTTCTCAGGTGTTTCAACAGGTGACTGTGGATCAGCATCAACAGCAAATGGGCAGGCACCTTGCGTGATACGCTGAGCAATGTTATGCCGCGGTAATTGTTGCCATCCTGACGGTCCCCCTTTCCCCTTCCAAATAGGGACAACCAACCCATTTTTCCAGTCAGAGGGAATTTTACCTGAATGCCATACAACAGTCAAGACAACATGCAACCCACGGATCATGGCTTCACCCCCAGCTCTGAGCAGCTCTGCACTGATGTTACAGATACTATTTGCCACAGCCTCATTGATATCATCAATGGAGGGTGCAGTGTCGTTATTGGGTGGATCAGCATCCAGCATCTGTAACCCTGCAGTTTGGAGCTGTTTGTTTGGAGGATCTACCATGAACAGCTGCTCAAAGTACTCACCCCAACAAGTTATCTGCCCATCTACATCCAATACAAGGTAACCATCTGCTGTTTGGATAGCACTCACCTGAGATGTAAACTTGGAGCAGAGTTTCTTAGGGCTCCATAGGCAGGTCGTGTTATTACTCATTGGAGAATCCTCAAGAACTGCAGGGTTTTGTTAGTTAGAATGCTGAGTTCTTTATGACTGATCACAAATTTTTGTTGCTACACTGTGTTTCATCTTGAGAAACTGAAGGACTTGACATCTGCACAGGAGTATGTGGTGACAGTCTCCAATCGGTTTAGAATGCTCAACACCCTTGAGGATCCGGTAGAGCTATGGGATACCTTTAAACATGAGACTCTTGAGGGTACCAAGGAATGCGTTAGGGAGCACCCAAAGTCATGGAGTAGCTTTGCCTGTGTAGAGACGCTGAATAGTTTTGAGTAGAGTCGCATTACCAGACTTACTGAGAACCGCGACCAGTACAGGGCTCTGTTATGTATGACTAGAGCTCTCCTGAGGAGTGACAAGGAAAGATATGTCAGGAGTCTTGCTGAGGATGTCGAGTGTCATTGCTTATGACCTCTGACCAGCCTATGGAACCCTGAAGAAACTCCGCTCCAAGTTACATCTGAGGTGAGCAATATAGTGTAGACGAGACGACGTGGCCCTCTGCCCTCTCTGTGGGCTAAGCGTATATCAGAGGTGATAGTGTCTGGCATGGAGGTGTATATTCCTCACTTTTTTCTCAACCTAAATATTCCAAACTTTGGTTTAACACAGCCTGTTCTCGTGCTATACATAGTAGAGAGATTGTCCACAAAAGTACTTAAGCCTTCCATCACGTGAATCTCCTGTGCTTTATATTTCTGGCCGGAATCATGCCAAGTCTGTTCTTCAACTGACTAAACACTCCTTTATTAATAGAAAATGTCAAAACTTTAAAATGTCTCCAATAACTTTACTTGTTTATCTTTCCCTCCTTTATTTCATCTTGATGGTACAACTGTCATCAAATGTGTCTCTAAAGCTGAACTCTTCTCTCAAACCTTTGCTAATAACACTACCTTGGATGATTCCCCCCTCTCCTCCTCCCTTCAATTGAGATTCTCCGCAGTGATGTTTTCCATGCCCTTGCTAACCTAAATGCTCGGAAGGCTTGTGGACCTGTTGGGGTCCCTCCTATTGCTTCCGTGTTTGCATCTTGCCCGGCCAAATTCTTTCATTTCTGTCTATCGACTGCTACCTATCCTTCTTGCTAGAAGTTTGCCTACATTAAGCTTGTCCCGTAAAAAGATAACCCTTCTAATCTCTCAAACTACTGCCCTATTGCTATAATCTCTTGCTTGTCTAAGGTTTTTGAATCTATCCTCAATAGGAAGATCCTTAAACATCTGTCACTTCACAATCTTCTATCTGATTCCCAGTATGGTTTCCGTCGAGGTCGCTCTACTGGTGATCTGGCTATGTACCGCTATGTACCGTTGTCTGCTATGTACCACCGGCTGTTATGTAC
>CM035213.1:4665217-4670217 GCA_020233015.1 Callinectes sapidus | reverse complement strand
CTGGGCCAAGACCTAGGTCCAGGTGTTTGGAGGCGTACTGGATGAAACAGTAAAGTCTGTCCATGCGTGTGGCGAGGACATTGAGATCTTGAAAAACATCACATACCTTGGTAGTGTAGTACATAACGATGGTAGGTCGAGCCAAGAAATCACACGGCGTATTGGCCTGGCCCACGGCGTTATGGATTCACTCAACACGAGTATTTGACGTTGTCGATACCTGTGCAGACGGACAAAGATTCGGATCTTCAAGTCGCTGGTGATCCCTGTCTTACTCTATGGTTGAGACATGGACACTGAACACCGACCTGAAGAGGCGAATTGATGTCTTTGGTACTAGATGCCTTCGCAGGATCATGGGATACCACTGGTATGACTTTGTGTCAAATCAGCGATTGTTCCATGAGACCGATTCGAAGCCTATTACTAGCATAGTCCGTCAGCGCCAACTGCGGCTATATGGGCAAATGGCGCGATACCCGGAAGCCGACCCTGCTTGTCGGGTTGTTTCCGTCAGGGACAACCCGACTTGGAGGAGGCCTAGGGGACACCCACAGAACTCTTGGCTGCGGCAAGTCGATGCCTCCTGCTGGGAGTTACTCGGTATAGGAAGGGAGCCTGCATGGAGACTCGAGAGGCGTGACCGCCAGGAGTGGCGCCGTAGGGTAGGCGAGGCAACGCGCCCCCCGGCGTATGCCCCCCATGATTGATTGATTGATTGAGTACATACATGTATTTTTTTATTATTCATTTAAACAATCTGAGCTTTTTATGGGAATTCATGGGCTAAGGCGTTATTATATTTCCTTTCCATTTAGATCTACGTGTAAGGCTGACAAATGATTACTAAGGTAATTGGAAATATTTGTCTCCTTTTCAAAAATACAGTTTGAAAGTGCCAACAATGGCGATATTTGCCACCATGTGTACTTTGGCACATCAGCTCAATTGGTGAGCAGTGATCTGATAAACGTTGTCTCACTGGCAGGTGATAGTGGCCTGACGAGGTACGAATATTCCCTTCATTCCTACTCCCGCTTCACTCATCTATTGGAATAGCCCGCCCGCCTCAGGACGTCCTGTCATTTGCCACGCCATGCCACAGGATCTACAGATGCCCGAGACAAAGCACACCCCGGCCTCTGAGAAGGTGGCGCAGGTCGTCACACCGTCAGAGGAGGCCGGCTTGGCCAGCAGGACAGCCAAATCTCCGACCCAAGACTGGACATCGCAGGTGCCTGACGGAGGGTGGGGATGGCTGGTGGTGGGCGGCAGCTTCATCCTTGCGGTGAGTGGTGACCACAGGCAGGGTTTGCTTTCAGGGCCGCTGTGGAGGCTGTGTGACAGTGTTGCTGTTGGTGATCAAGCAACTTCCTACAGGCTGCCAGCCGTCCCATGTCATGCTCTCACTGCTGTTAACGTTGGGGGGAAATATTTGTGAAAGTTTTAGCAATCAGAATTACTATTTCTTATCTATGATACTTTTAGCGGAGTCTTGCAAATATTTACACCATTATGATAGACTAGACTTGTTCTCGTTAGTTAGATAAGACTTGCTTTCCTATTTTGCACTATGACAATATTTTCAAGACTTTCTACCGGCGTCAGACTATCTGTAATAGACCATGTTGACTACTGTGGCAATGTCGGGCGCCTGACGTTTGAGAGCCTGGAGCTGGTCATTTAGTGCCATGATTCCACAGATGGTGATGCATCTGTTGAGTCAAGGATTCGGCGTGATCTTCTCCCGCTACCTCCTGCAGGAGGGCACCTCCTCCACTCTCAATAGCTGGCTCTTCAACATGCACTCTTGTGTGTGGAGCCTGATGGGGCTGATGGTGAGGCCTCTGACACATGAGTTCGGGTGGAGACAAGTGGCCATAACTGGTGTGCTGTTGGCCTTCGTGTCTCTTTTGCTGTCCGCCTTCACGCCTTCGCCTGAGTTCCTATTCTTCTCCCATTCCCTACTATCAGGTCAGGTCAGAACACAAGGCGTGTGACGCTAATGAGAGGCAGGTCGCTTGTGAATTGTGGCGTGTCTCACTGGCTGACACTTTCCGGTTGGCAGGCTCAGGTGGCGGCTTGGTGATCGGCATTACCTTCATCATCGTGCCGTCCTACTTCAACCGGAGACGCGGCATGGCGAACGCAGTGATGATGGCGGGCGTGTGCACAGGACAGATGGTGGGCCCGCCTTTCCTGCGCTTCCTGCAGGATGAGTACGGCTACCGGGGCGCAACGCTCATCCTGTCCGCCATCATCCTCAACTGTTGCGTGGGCGCCGCCTTCTACCACCCAGTCGAGTGGCACCTGAAGAAGCCGCCTCCATCCACAATTCCGCCTTACCCTGAAGCTTCGGTCAAGGAGTTGAGGCAGACTCACTGTGGCGGCGAGGAAGATGAGTGGGTGAGTCTAGCGGCTCACACGCGGGCTAGGAGCGAGGATGGCACGCAGAAGAGCGGAGAGGAATCCACAAGTACGAATTGTAAGGCAGATGGAGTCAAGCTGGACCTAGACAGAGGCGCGTCCCGGGAAAGGATAGGGCTGTGGACGCTGGCGGCCCGTGTGGTGCGCAACACTGTGACAGATCTCGCCATCCTGCGCTCACCGCGTGCCCTCATCATTTCCTTTGGCTCCACCTTCTTCGTCATAGGTTTCTACAACTTCATTATGATGGTTCCCTTCGTTATGCAGATCTCCGGACACAGCCTCGCGGACGCCGCCAATTGCATCTCCGCCTCTGCCTTTGCCAACCTGGTGATGCGCATACTGGGCTCAGTGCTCTCAGACTATGCCTGGTTCAACATGCGCCTCGCCTACATGGCTGGCCTGGCCTTCACCGCCACCTCCATCATGGGTAAGGCAACACCTAATGACACACGTACACACACACACACACACACACACACACACACACACACACACACACACACACACACACACCGTGTGTTTATGCACAACTGAATTCTTCGTGTTCTCCTCAAGTGTTCCCGCTGCTGGAGTCGGTGCCGAGCATGATGGTGGTCATGACAACATGGGGAATGGGCGTCGGCACCACCATGAGCTTCTACAACCTTATCATGGTGAAATTCATGGGCATTGAAAACCTTCCGGCAATGTATGGAGGAACCTCGCTCATTCTAGCCACTGGATTTCTTACCATTGGTCCTCTTATTGGTGAGTCATCCTCCTCCTCCTCCTCCTCCTCCTCCTCCTCCTCCCTCTCCCTCAAGTAGCCAATATACATGTGTATTTACTATTACTGCCTGCCTTTCCTATTTCCTTTATCTTGCTTCCATGCTTCCCTTTCTCTTCTCCACATATTTTCTCTCTGGCGGGGAGATTTTTTTGTTACAGTGCCGAATATAAAAAGAAGAGACAAAGAGAAATGAATACGTAACCAATGAAGAAGTGGAGATTGACAAATTTCGCTCAATGAGAAGAAGTCAGAATTGATCAATGACAGAGCAAGACTTGACCAGAGAGAGAGAGAGAGAGAGAGAGAGAGAGAGAGAGAGAGAGAGAGAGAGAGAGAGAGAGAGAGAGAGAGAGAGAGAGAGAGAGAACAAAATTTAATGTGAGCTATTTTTAGAAGTACACGGACAGAGATCAGAAATATAGGGAGACCAGGGCTGGGCACTTGCGTTACTGCTTGCGTGATTTTCTGTCAAGTTATAGTATTTCATTTCCATGAACTGTTTTAAAACTGTTTTGTTTAATTTAGGGTGGTAATGCATTAATACATTTCGATAACGATAGCAACACATTTTTAATTTTGATAGTGGTAATGCAGTAACGCGAACCACTCTAAAGAAATTAAAATCGGTAACGCATTGACGGTAACGCACTACCTACCTGTCCGGCGTTAACGCGCCCAACTTTGATAGCAACACGTGTTATATAGATGATAAAAGGAAGAAGTGTTAAGTCGAAAATGCTTTACATAAATATGCTGTGTTTTGCTAGAAATTGACATAGAAATTTTGTGTTGCGGGAACCGGTCTCCTTGATGGGTCTCCGGCTCTTTCCCTCCGTCCCCGGCGCGCTGTGTACTCACGCGATGTTAACTTTTTTTCCTTATATACTGTACGCACTCAAATCCTTACAGTAAACAGTTAGCAAAGCACAGGTTAAAATTTTGCTTGCGTTAGTCAAGAAATTGTACAGTTAACACTACAATACTGTGATTTCAAGTGTTATTCTCTAAACATACTACATGGCAACTCACCAGCTTCATAACGACTACCTCCCTGCTGCTGCTGCTGCTGCCTCTAGCCTGTTGATAACACCGCCATCTTGTATATCCCTTTAAATGATTCATTATTCTAAATTATGTTATGTTCTGTACAATTTGACCCTGTGTGTGTGTGTGTGTGTGTGTGTGTGTGTTGTGTGTGTGTGTTAGAAAACTACAATATTTTTACTAACACTTGCAAAATTTTAATCTGTGGTTTGCTACATATTTGTTGTAAGGATTCGAGTGCGCATATTTTACAAGAAAAAAAAGTTGACATTGCGTGACACCACTGGAGTACACAGCGCGCCGGGGACCCACCAAGGAAAGCGGTTCCCGGTTCCCGCAACACAAAATTTCTATATCAATTTCTAGAAAAAGAAAGCAAAACACAGCATATGTGTATAGAGTATTTTCGAATTAAGATTACTTAAACTTTTGAATCCTGAAGTATGTACCCTAACTCAAGTTATATATATATATATATATATATATATATATATATATATATATATATATATATATATATATATATATATATATATATATATATATATATATTTACTTATTTATTTATTTATTTATTTATTTATTTATTTATCTATCTATCTATTTATTTATATATATTGTATCACTTTTTTCACAATAGTTATTGGTTTTCATGTGTCCACTACTATTTAAGATCCTCCCTCATCACCAGTCTTTAGACAAGTTCACACGTGGTATTTTGTGGTTGTAATTACCAGCTGCACTGTGTTTCCCAGCG
>CM035213.1:4637493-4639111 GCA_020233015.1 Callinectes sapidus | reverse complement strand
ACAGAACACCACATATATCTTTTAAAACCACACTGACCCACGGAACACCACAGATAAGGTATTGAACACCATTTATTCTCCTGCAGGGGCCTGGGGAGACCTGCGGAGGACGGTGGAATGCTAATGGATCGTGTGGGAAGGGAATGTACTGCGTGTGTGGCTACTGCGCCGGCTGCTCGCGGGACCTTCAGTGTACCTTGGGAAGATTCTGCTAAGGATCCTCGCCTTGTGTACTCCTGCTCCTCCTCTTCCCCCTCTTCCTCTTCCTGCTAATATCTCGCTATGGCTGACTGACTTCTCTTACTTATTGTTATTGTTTCACTGTTCTCTCCTTCTCTCCTTCCTCCTGCCTCTTTTTGGTGTGATATGATGGTAAACAGGAATGAGTAACGATGCGGTAGATATGTGATAAGAGACGAGCAATGATTGGCTGGTTGGAAAAATGTTGGCTTTCAAAGGCAATGATTGGTAACTATGGTAAAAAAAAAACTGGGTTAATGTGAATAAATGTGATGATTATAATTGTAAATGCACAGAATCAAAGGGGATATTAAAGAAATCAGAAATAAAGGATCAGGGGGGAAATAAAGGATTAGGAACCGAAGAAATTAATGGAAAGAAAGGAGAAAAAGAGAGACAGGCAAAAATAAATGTAAGAAACAGTTTTGAAGAGAAATAAGGAGAGAAAAGACACAACACTTGAATATAAATGTAAGGAACCAAGATAGTGAACGAAAACGATGGAGAAAAGAAGAGACAGATGAAAAATAAAGACAAAAACAACAGAAAATCAAAGAAAAGTGAAGGAAAATAGAGAAGAATTGAAGAATAAATGTGAAAGAAAAGAAAAAATGGGGAAAATAACCTCAGAAATATGAAATGAAAAATGAAAAGAGTAATCAGATAAATCGACTTATTTTCCTTCCTTGACTGTTTGATTTTATTCTGTTTAATTCCTTCCTTTTTTATATATATATTGATGGTGCTTTTTGTTATTATCTCCGTTTTCGTTCGCCACATTTCATGTTCGTTCGTCTCGCTAATCCCGTTTTCTTTCTTCGTTTATTATTATTATTATTATTATTATTATTATTATTATTATTATTATTATTATTATTATTATTATTATTATACTTTTTGTCCATTTATCAATACGTTTTCTCGTGTATTTCACATTTTACTTGTATATTTTGTGCGCTTTTGTTGTTATTATTGTTATTGTTTTTTGTACGTTCTTCCTTTTTTATCTAACTTTTGTTATCATTTCTTGATTCATCTTTTTTGGTCCTTTCATTTTCCTCTTTTCTTTGAATTCGTGAGAGATCAAAATATTTAAGGACAAACATTAACATTTAGAAATATTACGATCTCTCTCTCTCTCTCTCTCTCTCTCTCTCTCTCTCTCTCTCTCTCTCTCTCTCTCTCTCTCTCTCTCTCTCTCTCTCTCTCTCTCCAACGGTGTACATTTCCTTACGATTTCAAGGATTGCGGTGAAAACTAAGCTGGATTCTTGCAAAGCTGCTGATCAGAGAGACTTAAAGAAGAAGATAAGCTGGAACAAGTTTGGACAAGTTTTGCCGGGGATAAAGTGAGCTCTGTGTTACGTTTTCTCTACGCT
>CM035213.1:4614993-4634993 GCA_020233015.1 Callinectes sapidus | reverse complement strand
CAAGCGGTTACACTGCAGCGAGAGGCACTCAGATCCTCTCTACGCATTTGTTACAGGAGATGGAGAGGTGTTGCATCCTGTGTCTAACCTGTGTTTTGTGTGTCGTGGGTCTTTTTAATGATTTTGTGGTGTTATTTGGTTGTTAAAGAGTTTGTTTGTGTTTATATCTATTAGTAAAGGATATTTGTGCGGGAAATTAAGGTGTTTTGTGATTTTAAGGGATTTTATAGTGTTTAGGGAATAGATAAAGAGTACAAAGGAAAAAAAGAATGTAAAGTATCAAAATTGCAAAGAAAGCTGCACATTTTTTTCCCATCTCTTTATCTCTTCTTATTGTTCTTGCTCTTCTTCTTCTTCTAATGGTTACGTGTCTATTTTCTTCTTTTGAGGGTAATGGGTTGAGTTTTTTTCTGTCTCTTTTTGTTTTCTTTCTTTTCAGGTTACATGTTCATCTTTTACACTGTTGGCGTGTTCATTTCCTTTTTTGTCAGTTTTTATGTTCATCTCCTCGAAGGATAGCGTGTTTGTCTATATTTTTCAAGTGTCATGTTCATCTTTTTAGAAGTGTAGCGTGTTGCATCTGTTTTCTTTCTTTTTTATGTAATACTTTTATCCTAAAGGTTAGCGTGTTTATCATTTTTCTTTTTTCAATCTTTTTTCTATGTGACGTATTCATCTTTTGGAAGTGTAGCGTGTTTTATCTATTTTCTTTCTTTTTTATGTAATAAATTCTTTAAAGGATAGTGTGTTTATTAGTTTTCTTTTTTATTTCTTTTAAGTCACATGTTTATCTTTTAGTAATGTACGTCTCTCTCTCTCTCTCTCTCTCTCTCTCTCTCTCTCTCTCTCTCTCTTACTTCTTTTAGCGTAACGTGACACAGTGCACGACTCATGAGTTGCGGGTGTGCACTCAACGCATCAACCCCTTAAGCGGGGTGGAGCCAACTGCCATTAAACTTCATCAGTGTGTCTCCTTGGGGTGATCGTCTTCAAGGTCACCACTCCCTCCCTCCCTCCCTCCTTCTCTCCCTCCCTGCAATGCTGCATCTCGTGTTAGTCTCCGCTATTATTACTAACCTCCGCGCCGCCAAACTGTCTTATGGCCTCAACTCTCACGGCGCCACCAATAATGAACCCAATTAAACCCAGACTGCTGCTTTGAACTCTTCCCGGATGCACGCCTTGTCTCACTCACGCCCTCACCGCCACCGCCGCCACCGCCCTCCCACTCCCCAATCCTTTCCTCCCCCACCACCGCTCCCCTTCAAGTGATTCCCGACACCTGTTTGATTGCGTGGGAGTTTGGGAGTTGCTTAAAGACGTGATCGAACACCACTCCTTTCCAGATCCCAGTTAAGAGTTCCTTTGTAGCGAACACGATAAAGTAACTTGCTCTTCTCGTAATGGCATCCTAAAACACTGGACAAGATGGAAGGAGGAAGAGGACGATTATTGGGTGTATGTGTGTATGCATAGAACATAGTGTATAGCGTACGTATAAAGCGATAATATACTAAATAGGATGGTATGAGGAAGAGAACTGCTGTGTGTATGTGTGTATGTGAGTGTATAAAGTATGGATGCCCTCATGTATGGACTATTGGTGTTTTGAAGTATCTGGAAGTGTTAGTTAGTTCACTGATATGTTGTCTTGGAAGTGGCCAATGTTAGGTTATGACATGGCATCACCGTGAAATGGTAACTTGCATCAATATATCACTTCTGTTTGTTGCTGGTGAAATCTGTGCCTGGCCCTGGTGTCCTGGGTCAAGCAGGTACCCCCCCACATACACACACCATCCAAGCCCATACATACCACTGAGGTTACACACACACACTGCTCTTATCATTTATATCATGGCTATGCATTATCATGTTCCTGTTGGTTTGTCACCGCAGCGCAATACCACTGCCACTACACCACCACCAACAACAACAATACCTCAATTCCCGCCAAAACCACCATTCCAGGAGGTAAATAAATCTGGCGATGGAACGGGGAGGGACCGAAATGCCACTACAATAATGATATATAAATTGATTGGGCGACAATACTAATGATTACTTATTACCATTATTATTATCATCACCATTATTATCATTTACTTATGTGTGAGTGTGTGGATAGGTGTATGGGTGGTTGGTGCCGAGAAAATAATAAGTATTTAGTGGGTGGATGGTGGGTTGTCTGTGTTTAAAATTGGCGCCACTTGAGGGGAGGCCGAGCGAGACCCGATCAGCTGAGAGCTCTCCAGTCAAGGGGCGTTGTGTGTTATTTTCATTTTGTTGTGAGATTATGCCAAATACTTCCCCTCAGAGGACCAGTACATGTGTGTTCGTGTGTTTGTGGGCCACGGCGGTGCTGACTGTAGTGCTGGTGGTGCTGCTGGGAGGAGAAATAGGTGAGAACAAGTGCTGAGAGATCAGATGAAGTAAGGAGGTCCGAGTGAGCATCTTCTTATATTTCACGTATTTTGTGTTGTTTTGGTAATGTGGTGGCGTCTCTTGTGTTTTTCTTGTGTTATTTAGGTTCTATTATAGATTAGTACAATGAACACTAGTGATGATTTTGGCCACCACCGTCAGTTGTTACTATTTACAACATTTCCAATCAGTAGTACACTATGTAACTGTCGGAAATGAATAATATAATAACGCTGCGTGTTATTTGTTTCATTTGTTGTGGTATATTAGGTTAGGTGACGGTATAGCATTATCTGTGTCAATATACCTCAGCCTCACTATCTTTCTATTTTTCCTCCCTAATTTCTTGTGTTTTCCTGTTTTTCTCCTTGTTTTCTTTTGCCTTTTTCCATACACATCCCTATTTTGTTTCATTTTATTTTCCACATAACCTTTCCCTAACCTATTAACTTTTTCCCTCCCACTAGGCTAATTTATTCCCTTTTATTTTATTTTCCCTAGAATCTCTTAACTTTTTATCCTTTATGTTTCTCCGTCATTTCTTTCCGATCCCTGACACATCCCTATTCTGTATGATTTCATTTTCTACATAAACTATTAACTTTTTTCCCTTTCTGTAACTTTCCATATCATTGCTTTTAACTTTTTTTCCCTTTGCATATCTCTGCGACCCCCCTGACACCTCCTTACCCCCCCGGCAGCCCCCACCCCCTGGACGCACATCACAGTACAGGGCACCAAGTGTGTGAGTGACCCGGTGCAAGGCTGGTTCTTCCCCGCCGGCAAGCACGGCTGCATCACCGCCATTGACTCCACCAATCACAGGAACCGCAAGCTCAAGGAGATCGCCAGCCATCCTGATAATATACATTACTCGTTTCAGGTGTGTTGTTTGCCAAATGTGTTCGGATTGGGAAATATTAAAGGCAAAGGGTGTTCAAATCAAGAGGCACCACTGTATAAATTAATCTAACCTAACCTCACCAAATCAAACTTAATCTAATTTAACCTAATCAAACAATCTAACCTAACCTAACCTAACCTAACTTACTGTGCAGGTTCCGTCAGTGGATGCAGGCGGTGGGTTCTCTCGATGGCAGCGGAGACTCTATGCTGTCCTGCGCCTCCGCCTCCTCCACATCGATGGTGTGTGGCTTCACTATTGCCAGTCTTCACTATCATCACCTTCATTAACATTTTCCCTTTTTCTTCTTTTTTGTATGTTGGAATAGCTTGAATACTGTTGTGATTTTGTCTTTCTTTATTTTATTATTTTTATCATGTCATATCTATTGTTATTATCTGTTGTTATTGTCATTATCATCTTTGTTATTTTATCTAAATTTCTTATAACACTCACACACACACTTGTTTCTCACCCATGTAACACACACTGCTATTCACTCCTTCCCTCCCCCAGCAGGTTATTTCTCGGGGCACAGCAGTCGGGTGACCCTGAAGACCTCCCTGGGGTACACCACTGCCGGGGAGCTGTACCGTCCCAGCCTCATCGCCAGCAGCTACCAGGAACGCAAACTGTCGTGCAACTCGGTCAAGCGTCACGTCTTCCGCGGCCAAACCTTCGACTGCTCCCCTCAGGTGCTGGCCGTCCTCTTCTCCCTGCAGCACGACCGCTACCTCCTCAACCTCCTCATCCCCACCAGAAGGGAGGACACCAATGAGTTCACCAACCGTAACCTGGGGCGGGTGACGGACGTGTATGTGACGGTGAGTGAGGGAGGCGGTGGATCAGAGAGTGGCTGGCGGGAGACATGAATGATAAGAAGAAGAAAAGAATGAGGGAATCAGAGAAAGAATTTATAAGTGAGTGAGTGGGAAAATTTGAAAGAATGAGTAAGTGTGTGAGAGAGTGAGTGATTGAATGAACAAGTGTGAGGGAGAGCATGAGGGAATGAAATATATCTCTCTTTCTCTCAACTATTCATACATTTCCTCTCTCTCCCTCCTTCCCTCTGCCCATAATTCACCCATTCCCTCCCCTCCTCCTCCTCCTCCTCCCACAGTTCTTCAGCCAGGCGGTGTGGTACATGCGGGTGCTGATGGCGCTGCAGGTGCTGTTCTTCCCGGTGGTGGCTGTGCTGCTGTGGAAGTTCAGGAGGAGCGTCGCAGCACTGGAGCGTCCACCCAACCACCTGGAGTGTGTTTTGGCCCTCCTCGCCATGGCCCTGCTTACCATGAACTGTGAGTGTGGCCAGGGGTGGGTGTTGTAGTGGTGGTGGTGGTGGTGGTAGTTGCAGTGGTTAGTTCTTAATGGTGGTTGAGGTTGTGTGGTGGTACTGTGGTGGTGGTGGTGGTGGTGTGTCTGGGAGAGTATTCTTGGATAAATAAAGTCATTGTAAGTTGTAAATATAGAAGCAGGTAGGGAGTTCCAGAGTTTACCAGAGCATTATGGGCTTTCCACTTGCTATACTGGTGGTGGTGGTGGTGGTGGTGGTGGGGAGGGTGTGTCAGGTGGAGAGAGGAAGGTTGTTGTGTAAAAAGCTTAAGGGATTGTCAGATTCTCTCACTCTCTCACTCGTAAAGTTCTGCATGACCAATTCCACTTAATATTCATCCACTTTGATATTTTGCATGTTAGAATGAGTTACACTTCAATATTCACTTTTTTCCGAGGGTTTAATGGTTGAGGAGTCGTTAGTGTTTCCCTGTACCCATTAATGTCTCTTTTTAATGGTTGAATTGATCAGAAAGAGTTTTTTATCACTTCACACATATTTTTCAGTGTTTGCATTTGTTTGAGAGGTTTAAGGTCCAATTGTTTGCTCTCTATCTGTGTTTTCATCTTTATTCAATGGCTAGATGGACTAACAACTGCAATATTGTATCACTCAGAGTTTTTCCCCTTTTTTCATATATGTAAATGGGTTTTAGTCTCATTGTTACCTTTCATCTATTACTCACACTAACATCACTGGAAACTCTTAACATCTGACTAACATCCCTTAACTGACCTAACCTAACATCACTGGAAACCCTTATTATCTACCTAACACCACTGCAAACCTCTTAAAATCTCCCTAAATCCTTCAATATCCCCTGAAACCCTTTAATATCCACTTAACACCACTGAAAACTCTTAATATCCACCCCTCAACACGTCACCCTAAAGTAGTGTATGTTTAGGGTGAGCCAGTGGTGCGTCCTGGCTCTTTAGGTCCCCCTGGTGGCACCCCCTGGCACTTTGCAGGTCCTGTGGAGGTGGCATCCCTTGTGGTGGAGTGCCCCTGGCTGGTTGTGGTCAATGATGTCAGGAAGAACTTTTTTTATGCATCCTTCATGACCTTTTTTCTCTATCTTACTGACAAGCACCTGGAGGTAAGAGGTGGAGGAGGAGGAGGAGGTGGTGGTGGTGGTGGTGATGGTAGTGGTGGTGGTGGTGGTGGTAGTGCTTGTTCTTTGATGGTTTTCTTGGTTTTTCTTGGTTTCTTTTTGTTTTTGTTTTGGTAGTGTGGAGGTGAATGGTGGTGTCTGTGAAGTTGCCTTTATTGGTTCCATCTTTTTTGTTTTTTTGTTTTGATTTTTGTTTGGAGGAGAAGGACTGGATGGTGATGGTGGTGGTGGTGATGATGGTGGTGGTGATGGTGGTGGTTGATCTATAATAAATCTTCCTTTTATTGATGTTTTTTCAGTTTTTGCAAGTACTCATTTTCATCTGGTGATTTTTTTCAGTTTTGTGATGTTAGCATGGTGGAGAACTATGAACATCTTCACTTTTCATTATTATTTGTGTTGTTGTGAGGTTGTTGTTGATGTTGTGTTGTCATTTGTCTTGTGGTGTTCTTCAATGTTGTGTCTTTCATTGCTCTTGTAGGGAATGCTCTCATGTCCTTATTGAGAAACACTTCACTGCTGCTCCACCTCCTCCACTATTTCAAAAGGCTCCAGGTTACCAAGGGTGTTGTTGTAGTTCTAGTGACAAATGAACAACCTTACTGCATAACTGATATGGAAAAAAAACACCCACAGAAACCCAGCTTGTAATCTGTGTGGCCTTTGAAAATAGTTGTGGTGAGAGAGAGTGAAGTGTTTCAGCATATAGGCCTCAGTTTTCACTTATGGCTGTGTTCTTGTTGGTTTGTTTTGTTCTCCTCAGCATTCCTTAGTCAGTGAGCTCCACAAGTGTTCCTTATCTTTAGAATGACCGCTCAGTCTTTATAGTCTTGACAAAAGTAATGTCTCAGAAGTCTTAATCAATGGAAACTTTTAATTAACGCTGGTTTTGGCAAGAGGCTGTGATGGAGTTTGTGTGATGTGCAATGTGTTCCTCTCTCTCTCTCTGATGTAAGTATTGATGTCACTTCCACTACCTCTGCATGACTTCAGCTTGCCTGGCTGTTGGCTGGTGGTGTTCCTTTGTGTTAGTTCTGCATCTTTATGGCTGTCTGTTTGTTGGCGCCTCAGTTTTTTAATTTTCCTGGGTTTTGATGTCTTTTTTGGGATAAATTTTGTGGCTTTATGGCTGCCTTTTTGTTATTGGCTGAGTTTTTTATTGTACTTAGTGTTGATGTCTTTTTTTCTGGATAAATTTTGTGTGTCTGTTTTTTATCAATGGCTGGTTTGTTTACCATTTAGCTTAGTGATAGATGTGTCAAGAAATGCTGAACGTTTTTATGTACAAGTGTTTATTTTGTTGTTTTCAAGGGATATGATGAAGGGCTTTGGTTTTTTTATGTTTTTTTTTATTTATACTTTGATAAAACACTCCACACTTGCACTGAGTTGTTGTATTCTTGCACTCACTATTGCCAGCACACTGACACACTCCCTCACTGTCTGTCTCATTTATTTTCTTAACTATTAATGATTTTTCCCCTTTTTTTAGTGTGCATTGATAATTTTGCTTATAGCTGATTCTACATTGTTTTCATTGATAGGCAGACATTTTTTTCTTTTCCATCTGTGTATTTTTTCTTATTCTCTTGTTTATTTTTTTATTTTCCATATATACAAATGATTTTCCTTTCCACTTGTTTGAATACTGAATGATATATTTTCTCACCCGTGTATTTATTCTTATTTTTATGTTTGCTTTTGATTTTTCCCTGTTAGTCCATATATACAAGTTATTTTCCTTATTATTGATCCTTACATTACTTTTCACTAGTTGGAATATTGAAAACTTTTTTTTTCTCACTTCCATCTATGTATTTATTCTTATTAACCATCACACACTTCTCTACAGCCAGAAAATGGGGAAGAAATTATAAGCTTACCATTATACACTTTTCCATAACTAGAATGTGAAAAAAATAAATAAAGATTGAAATATTAACCATCACACAGTTTTACACATTTAGAAAGTGGGGCAAAAAATAACTGTGATTCACTTTACCATAACCAGAAAAAAAAATGAACGAATAAATAAAAAAGGAAGAAATAATAACCGTGCCGTACCTTTCCACAGCCGGGCCGAGTGTGCCCCCATGCCAAGAGAGCCATTAACCTGAGCATCCGGTCCGGCACTCTGGCCATCATCATCGTGGACATGACGGAGCACATCGTCAGCATACAGAACCCCCTGGCAGCCACCTATGAGCCCATGCACCTCAGTATGTCCATGCTGATGTACGCCATGCTGGCCTGCTACCTCGGCTGCATCAGTGTGCGGACTTGTGCTGTGAGTGATGCTCCCTCTGTCTCAACCTAACCTGTGCCTCAGTTGATTTACTCTAATTTTACCTAAAACTTACTAGAAAATTAACTAACTCACTTGTAAATGCACTAATGTAACCCAAGCTAATCTACTCTTCCCTAACCTAACTTCACTTAACCTAACGTTCTTTCCTCTCTGCAGTGAATACTTGTCTGTTGATCTTTATGTAACCTAACCTAATCTAACTTCACCTAACCTAACCTAACGTAACTTTCTTTCATCTCTTTATGGAGTACTAGTCCGTTAATCCTTATGTAACTTCACCTTTCCTTATTTAACTGTCTTGTAACCTAACCTAACCTAACCTAAGCTCTCATCCCTGCACTGAACACTAGTCAGTTAATCCCTATGTAATTCCACCACATCTTTAACTCTCATCTAAGCTAACCGAGTCACACCTAACCTAAAGTACCGTCATCCCCACACAGGCCCTGGACGCCATCAGGAGGAAGGGTGTGACACAGGAGGAGGAGACGCGGTGCCAGGAGGCGATGGTGCTGGTGTTGACATGGGTGGTGTTCTGCCTCAGTGCTGCAGACTTTGTGCTCAAGAGAGTAAGCACAGCAAGGGATTTTTTTGGGGGTGCTTCCTTCTTAGTTATTGTCAGTGTTGTTGACTGAGAGAGAGAAGAATGAAACCAGTTAACCTCTTCAGTACTGGGATGCATTCTTGTTTTCATTCTGCTCATTATTTGTCAATTTCATACAGCTTCAGAAACTCATGTGAGGATCAAAACAGTAAAGACTCTGGCCATTAATCTTATGACCTCTGTAGACCCTCCCTAATGTCAATAAAAGTATCTAATCACACCCAAAATTCAAGAAAAGATGTCCCAGTAGTGAAGGGGGTTTGCCTATGGTCTACCTTCACTCTACCCCTTTCATTTTACTTTCCATGTAATCTTTTTTCGTATTCTGTTTCTCTGTCGCTTCTTTCCAGTCATTGACACATCATTATTGTATTATTTTGTTTTCCACCTAACCTTTCACTAACCTAACCTCACCTCACCTCACCTCACCTCACCTCACCTCACTTCCCTTCTGCTTCACCTCTTCCACAGCTTCATGATGGAATGTGGATGTGGGAGTACAGCCTTGGAGAACTGGAGATAGAGAACACTGGTGGCTTCTTGCTGGGGGTGTTTTGCATGTGGAACACCTACACCTGTGTGCTGCTGGTGGTGTACAGCCCCCTCAAGAAGGCACCCGAGCCAAGAGGTCAGTCTGTGGCAAGAGGATTGGGTCAGGTCAGGCCAGGTCAGTACAGGGGGTTGGAGGGTCGCTTTTTGATGCCCATTGATTCCCCCGCAGTGAGGATAGACATGACGCGGGTGGTCGGGGTGCCGCTGAGGGCCAGGCAGTCCCCCTCCTTTGTCGACCTCAGAGTCACCACCTTATGAAGACTGGGGGGTGTAGGTGAGTCGTGCCTGTGTCTCTATGTATGTATGTGTGTGTGTGTGTGTGCTTATCTTGTTTGTCCCTTTGCTTCAGTGTCTGTTTGTTTGTCCAATTATCAGTGTTCGTGTGTTTGTTTGTCCCTTTCTATGAGTGTTTGTTTGTCCGTTTGTCTGTTTTTGTTTGTCCCTTTTTCTGTGTGTTTATTTGTTTGTCTCTTTCTCATCACACTCCACTTCTCACCCTCTAAGTAGGTGGAGTGTGATTGTAGAGAGAAAGAAAGAGAGAGAGCCTGTGATGTAGCAAAGGTGAAGGAATCCTGACAAGCTCAAGGTCAAACAGAAGTGCCAGTTTAGATTGCACCAATTATAACACCACTTCTTTTCCTCTTCAATCCTGACAGAATAATCTTTCCCATCAGAACAATCCAAAATATAACCTGACACTTCTTTCCCTTCTTTATCCGCAACAGAACCATAGAAACCACCACAGGAACCTCACAATACCCACACCGCCACCTTGTCTACCCAGCGTTGAGGTGTTCGGGCCACCAAGCATTCCATTCATCCCTCCACACCACTGCCACTAGGAATGACTCAGGCTCTCCATACACCCAGAGCCCCCCATACCCCCCCCCCCCCAGAGCCCCGTCAAGGTGGGCAGAGGTAAGGCACTCTGTGAAGCCTCGTCTCTTGAAAGATCTCGCTCTGCTCTCAGGATTTCACGGCATCTCGGGTTTTATTAAAGGGTTTCTTGGTGTTCGGTCTCAAAGTTTGTTAGTGTTCTGTTGTGCTTTTCGAGTGATTGACGAGGTTGTGTGTGTGTGTGTGTGTGTGTGTCTGCGTTTGAGTGTAAGGTGAGTTGGTTGGTGTTTGTGTTCTTTTTTGTAGTGTTGTGTCTTGTCTTGTCTCTGGGGTTGACTCTGAAAGGTTCCAGTGAGTGTTGCTTGGGTTTTCAAGGGTGTTTTTTGTGGCAGGAATAGTGCAGCTACTGTTTTCTACCTTCTACAGGCTCAAGGGGAAGTTTTCAAGGGTGTTTTTTTGGGGTTGTTGGTATAGTGTAATTGTCTGTATGCATTCTAATGGATTTTAATGAAACTAATCAAGGTTTTCATGGATTACTCTGGTTTGAGGGACAGTTTACCTAGCATGATGTGTTCAACAGCTCAAGTGGAAGATGTAGGAATTTTTAAAGGTGTTTTCATGATGTTAGTGGTGTAATGGAAGCGAGTTATATCATTAGTGGTGTTTTTGATAATTAGCAAGGAGTTTTAGGGGTTTCCAAGAATATTTTCTTAATTTGAAGGATAGCTGAATATGAATTCTGCACATTTAGTTGGCTGGAATGTAAATCATAGTTGTTTTCAAGAGTATTTTTTTAATTTGAGTAGTTAAACGGGACTTTTACATTTTTTAGTAGGCTGGAATATAGTGATAGGCTTTTTAAAGTGTTTTCTTGATTTTGGTTGTAGTTGAACATGGATTTGACAGTTTTAATGGTCTTGAATGCCAATTACTGAGGTTTTGAAGAGTGTTTACTTGATTCTTGTGGTTAGACATGACTTATACATTCTTTAATAGGCTGCAATGTAAGTTATGGGTATTTTTAAGAGTATTTTCTTGAAACTAGGAATAGTGAAAGGAGCAGTACATATGTATTAACTGGAGAAAAAACACCTATGAAAACCTGACCTAACCATCTGTGTGGCCTTTGAAAATAGTCTTGATGAGAGTGAAGCATTGTGAGTGTGTGAAGCAGCAGACCACTTCATTCATTCATTCATTCATTCATTCCACACCATTCCAGTGTTGCCGTTCGGGGGAGAGTTTCGCTGGCAGACTGAAAAATAAAGACCTGTTCCGTAAATATATTTTCATAACGTTAGAATTTCTCAGCGTAATGCCAGAGAGAGAGAGAGAGAGAGAAAGAGAGTTTTTTTCCCTGTTCATGTGTGTATGCATTTAACCCCTTCAGTACTGGGACACAATTCTATATTCATTCTGCTTATTATTTGTCTATTTTATACACCTTCAGAAACTCATGTTGGGTTTAAAATAGTACAGACTCTGGCCATTAATTTTCTGACCTCCGTAGACCCTTCCTGATGTCAAACAAATCATCTAATCACACCCAAAACTCAAGGCATAAATGTGTCCCAGTACTGAAGGGGTTGAGATCCCCTGCCAAAAAAAAAGGTAACAAAATATTTTAAAAGAACCAACTACTTCATTTGTAAAGTTTATAATAGAGAGGAAGGAAGGTGGGGGTGTATTTCCCAGTGTGTTTGTGTAGCTAATAATGAAGACCTTCCAGTGTGTGTGGGTGGTTAGTGGATCAATATTACTGTAGTAGTACGTTCCTGGTTCCTGCAAGGGGGCCCACTGTAGCCTTGGTGTAGTGGTAGGTAGGGGAGCTTTTAACAATGAACTAGGCAAGGGAAAGGAGAGAGAGAGAGAGGGAGAGGGAGGAAAGGTGACAAAATAATGAAGGAAGGAAGAAAGAGAAAAAAGAAGGTTTTCGTAATTTTTTGCCTTTTTTTTTGTATATTGTAGTCTTTATGAGGATTGAAAAGGGATAGTGACTTAAATACTGGATAGGATGTGTTGAGAGACAGTCACCATTTGTTTTCCATCTTTATAATGGAAGTAAAGTGAAAGGAAGAACAAATATTAACGTGGTGAAAGGAGAATTGGTGGTGGTGAGAGACAGGAAGTGCTTAGTTGTGTGGGAAGGAATGTGTTTGAGTGAAGGAACATGATTGAAGTGAAGAAAAGAGAAGTGAAGTGAGTTAAAGGCATTTATTGAAGAAAGATAGTTTGTTCATCAGTAAGGAGGAAGAAAAAGATTAATGAAATAAGCCAAGGATATAATAAAAAGAAAATACTTGAAACTGAGGCAGAATAGAGTAGAAGCTAGTAAAATTAAGTTCATAATACTAAGTTAGGGATTAACGGATGCCAAAGAACACTTAACACTCACTTTAAGGGTTCAGATCCTATAGGAAACTTTAAAAACCTCACTCGGATGCCAAAAAAACAATAGACGGAAATACTCAAGCGTTACAATAAGTGTTTTAGTCCCATAGAGTAGCAATAAGGAAGGTGTTGGATTCCATAGTAGTTTATTTTAAGGCAACACGTCCAGACAAGCAGCAAGTAGTGTAGTAAATGTAAGGAAAAGACACAAAACATTCCATTGAAATTCCTTATACCGTTTCTTATTTATCATTTCTGCGGGTAAATTTTGTAGAGGAATGAAGATGTATTTTTTGCCTTTATTGGCTCTTGTATGGTAGGTGTGTGTGTGTGTGTGTGTGTGTGTGTGTAAGAGTTTTATTCTCATATTCTACAATTGTAAATGAAAATGAGACTAGAAAAATTTGGAAATTTCACCAAAATTGGAACACAAGAGAGAGAGAGAGAGAGAGAGAGAGAGAGAGAGAGAGAGCGCACAACATAGTCAACAAAATGAACCATAGCATATCACCCTCTTGTATTCCCCTTCCCCCTTAATCCTCTTCCTCTTCCCTCTCATGTTTCTCTTTTCCTTTTTTCTTACCTTTATCTCTTTTTGCTCTCCTCTCTTTCTGTTACCTCTTCCTCTTTCATCTTCTTCCTCTTTTACTTCTTCTCTCTTCCCTTCTTTCTTTCACTTCTCTTTTCCTCTTTTCTCTTATATTTCTCTTCCTCTTCCTTTCTCTCTTCATCTTCTCCTTCCATATTCCACTTTCTCTTCTTTTCATCCTCTTCCCCATCCTCTTCCCCTCTTCCCTTTCCCTTCTTGTTCCCCTTCCCTTCTCACTCCCCTTCCCTTCTTCCCCTTCCCTTCTTCCTCCACCCTCTTCCCTCTTCCCCGTCACTTAATGGAGTGTCATTTGGTGCTGCTGCTGCTGCTGCTGCTGCTACTTATAACTAATATTCAGCGTGTGCTAAGCTCATTCTAAGCTTACTCATGTGTTACAGCTTAAGCTTATTCTCTGATGGTGTGTGTGTGTTTGTGTGTGTGTGTGTTTGTTTATTGGTTCTTTTTAAGGTATTTCAGTTTTTTTTTCTTTCTTTTCTTGTGATTGAATTGTTTGTTATTGTTTGTCATTTTGTTTATTTTCTCCAAGGTGTGAATGTTGTTGTTGTTGTTGTTTTTATTGTGTTACATTAGGTTGGGTTGGGTTTGGTTCTGTCAGTTTTTTTAATCAGTCACTTCTCTCACTTTCATTTGTTTCAGAGTTTTCATAAAAATATATTGTGTTTTTTTAATAATGACCTGAAAATGGAGGCGTGAATAAAACTATGCATTTTTTAGTTTTTTTCTCTCTTTTATTTATTTATATATTTCTTAACGTATGGTATGAATGTCAACACTTAACACACACACACTTACACACACACACACTCACACACACACACTCACACACACACACACGTATACACACACCATCAATCTTTTTGCAAATATTCCTAGGTGACTTTTTAGGCATTTTTACTCCTCATAGTGAACTTAGCAATCTAGCAAACTTAAGACTAACTCACTCCTCCTCACTTGTCACTTTCTTGTATCTGCACTTGATGTTTTTAAAAGAGATGTACTTGTAACTTTTAGATTTACTTGTATGTATTGCCAGTCTGGCTCTCAATTTTTATACACCCTAGGAAGGACAGGAATTACTACTGTATTTCTGAACGTTACTGAGGAAATATGGAAGCAAGTAGGGAGTTCCAGAGTTTACCGGGGAGAAAGGTAGAGAGAGAGAGAGAGCGAACTTAAGGACAGTCGCACAATTTGAAAAGGATGTTTGAGTGTTTGAGTGAAGAATTAATGGATGAATGTCTGTAAAGCACAAGAATGAAGTAGATAGGGTGGCAAACTTACAAAATAACAATTACTTCTTGAAATGGATGAGGTGTTTGAGTAAAGCTTTGGTAGGAAAGTAGGATGAAAGCTACAAAAATCAGATAAATTGGGTAGCAGAATTTCACAACTCCAAAATTCTAGTTATAAAACACTGTTGGAGTGAGCAGAATGTTAAGTTAAGGAGAAGAGGAGAAAGCTACAAGAATTAAGTAGATTGGAAAACTTACACACAATCCAGAAGTTTAGTAATAAATGTTCTTAAAACAGAGCGATATAAATATTGATGGAAGAACAGGAGAAAGGTACAAGAGTGAGGTGTTAGTGATACAGGTCCAGGAGAGTAACAGAAGGCAATGCTCACAAGGGAAACATACCACTGTGTTTGTGTGTCAGCTTGAAGTGTGAGAAAGATACTTGTGTTTGTACTTGTAAGTAGCGTAGCATCTCAGACCTTTGGGGTGGTGAAAGGTTGCTCACAAAAAAAAGACATTTAGACATATTTGTTTAGATTGATGTAGAGAGAAAGATATATATAAAAAAAAGGTGTTTATATATAGAATTCAATGGCTTTTATGGCTTTTATTATTAAGAAGTTTAATGCTCATAAGAAATGTTATGTTTGATGTGTATTTTGGAACATTCTTAAACACCTGCTCTGCACTGCCACTACTTTTGAAAAGGCTCTACTAAAACCCAGCTAATCATCTCTGTGGCCTTTAAAAACAGTTACGGTGAAATGACAAGTTTCTAAGTGTTTTTTTTATGTTATTAGTGTCAGATTAACACTATTTCTACACTATTAATAGGAGAAACACCTTTGAAAACCCAGCTGATGGTCACAAGCCTTGAAAAAACAGTTGTGGTGAAAGAGCAGAGTGTTTTAGAGTACCGGTCATTGTGTGAAGCTGAAAGAAGGTGTTGATATGAGTTCAGTGTGTAATGATGTATAGGTTGTTGCTTGAATGGTGGTGGTGGTGGTGGTGGTGATTGGTGAGAGGTGACCAGACAATAGTGAAGGTGAGGTGTTTGTATAGTGTGTGTGCAGTGTGTGCTGGGGTGGTTGTGCCTCTACATCTTGATTGACAGTATCAGTATTACTTGTTTGTTTAGTATGTTACTTGCAAGTTTTTCTCTCATTTTAGAGTGAAGTAAGGATGAAGTTTTGTTTTCTCTTCTCATTTTTTTTCTATTTCATCTCCACTTTCCTTTTTTTTCTATTTACTTATGTTTTTTCTCTTCATTAATCGTTTCTTCAATAATCATTTCTTTTCAGACATTTAACTGTGTTATTCAAATGTCTCTAGTATTCAAGAATAGGATGTTAATTGGGTATTTTCCTCTTTTTCTTCTATTTTTTTTATTCTGTTCTATTTTCATCCAATAATTATCAACAGTTATCTATAGATATATTTTTTCAATGATACTATTCCTAGAAACGTCATGATTAATCTCATATTCTCCATTTTCCTCTTTTATTTTTCTATTTTACTTTATTTAACCATATATTTTTGTGGCATAATAATTTTTCTTACCTTGTCACTCCTAAATATTTGAGTTACCCTAGTGAAGACAAATTTTCCCTTTTGTCTTTGTTTCTGTCTATGCCAAGTAAACAAACACACATTTCCCGGAATACAGTGACAACACCAGTGGAGGTGTCAACCCCTTCAGTACTGAGACACATTTTCATATCAATTCTTATTATTTATCAATTGTATACAGGTTCAGAAACTCATGTGGGGAATAAAATTGTACAGACCTCCATAGACCCTTCCTAACGTCAATAAAATAATCTAATCACACCCAAAGCTGGTAAGAATGTGTCCCAGTACTGAAGGTGTCAAGCATGCCTTTTGCAGCTCCTCCTTTTTACCGAGCCAGTAGAATAGAAAGGAATAGAGAATAGATAGGATAGACAAAAGGTGTACAAATGAAGACATAGGATAGAATAAGGATAGATTAGGATAAGGTGCAGTGGACTAGATAGGATGTAATTTAGGTTAGATTTAGTTTTAAAGTTGACATAGATAGATAGTTGAAAGGTGAATTATGATGAGAATAGAAATAGGTAGGTAAGGATAGAAATAGTGAATAGAAGTGAAATATTACAAGGATAGGATAGTATATAAGAGAGGATGTAGATTAGGTAGAACAGAATAAAAAGACCTAGATAGATAGTTAAGGATGAAATATAATGAGAAGTAGATATAAATGTTAGGTTTAGACAGGTTATTAGAAGGCTGGTGAGGTGACACATTCAAACCAGGTGTGGTAAGACTGACTAAAATTGATTATTAATGTGATTATTAATGTTAAATTGCTTGAGTTAATTACTGATTATTGATTGAGTGATTATTTTAATTATATTTTGGTGAAGTTTTGAAGAGAGTTACAGGAGAATTATGATTGAAAACACTGCATAATTTTAATCAGTTGTCAGAGTGAGGGTGTTGCAATGAAAGAGAGAGAGAGAGAGAGAGACCCAGATGATAAAAATTGGTATTGCAAGGGGAAACGTTACAACACACTGGCTGGTATTGTGTTGCAAAGGACACACACACACACACACACACACACACACACACACACACACACACACACACACATAAGGAAAAGAATCATTGAAGGCTTTCCATGTTGTAATAAACTCGTTTTGTATTCCGGCCATTGTGAAAAACTGAGTTGCTGTGAAATGAATGGAGAAGAAAGAGTGGCGTTATTTTTAAAAGGGATTAGATTGTGTTTAAAGAGGATTAGATTAAGAATGATTGAGTTACATGTACACTTAGTAGTATTGTTAGTATTAGCATTGTGTTGTTGTTTTGCTTGAAGGTACCACTATTACTAAGCACAAATGATTGGAAGGGAATAGTACTGAGTAGTTTACTAATAATAATACAAGTAGTAGCAGTAGTAGTAGTAGTAGTAGTAGTAGTAGCAGTAGTAGTAGTAGTAGTAGTATTGTGTAGTGGCATTGACAATACTGTGTTGGGTTTGTGTCTTTGATAACCAGCACTTCTTTTTTGATGTAAGAGGGGGAAGCTGACCAAAGGAAAAAAAATAATGGAAATAAAAATCCCACTATTTGCCAGTCCCCTGTGTGTGTGTGTTGCTGCTGACTCACCAACAGAAGGAAGGTTCAAAGCAATGTTGTGTTGAAAGTGTTGTGAAGCAAAGATTGTGTTGAATATAAAGTTTGAAACCATTCCTTAGTTCAGTTGATATGATAAAGATATGAATATATTTGACATGTTATTAATGGTGTAGGTTTTTAAGAGATATTCAAGGAAATTGTTTGTTGTTTATTAAGCAATTGCATTATGAAAAGTTTATTAATGATGTTTGATGATATTTAGATATGAAAAAATAAAGTTATAAGAATTAATATAATACAGTTAATGAATACTAGAAATTCTATTAAATTATTAAGTAAAGTTGCTCTTTAAATAAAAAAATGTAGTACATATTATATTAAAGATTTATTAAACTTTGAAGATTTTTTAATCGTACAAAAAAGTAATGGTTAAAAGAAAATAAATCATTAATAGTGAAAGGAGAAAAATTCAATGAACTGTGAAAGAAATTTGAAAATCAGTGATGAGAAGGAAAAAAAGACAAGAAAAGCAGTGAAAACAATGACAATCAGAGAAATAAGAGATGATATTATTAAGTTGTCAGCAAAGAAACAGAAAGAGTGTTAGTAATACTATTATAACAAGGAAATACTGACTTACACTGAAAATATTGTAACACCAAAGGAATGAAGTGAGCAGTGTGAAGGGAAGTGTGGCAGTTCATCATAGTTTGGATGAGGAAATTTGAAATGTGTGAAAAAAAAATGAAATGTTTATTGTAAGGAAAAGTATTTATTAACAGCTGTTGCCAGAAAAAGAATGAATAAATATACAGTATATTTTTAATGAACATCCACGCACACACACACACACACACACACACACACACACACACACACACACACTGTAAATTATTTTCTATTCATCAAAATATGATTAAAGGTATTTGAATTAAAAGAAAGATTTAAAATAATGGGTCAAAAAAATAGTTTGAAAAATATCACAACTCTTCATTTTTATTTAGAACATTAATGATAAAGAGAGAACATTCCTACACACTCGTACACACAGACACACACACAGACAGACAAAGAGAAGTGCGCACATAAATGAAAGAAAAAGAAACAATAAATAAATACAATAAGTTAATGTTGTTATTGTTACAAAATAAAATACTTAGTAAAATACAGTATTGATCTAATGTCCATTGTATTTATTAACCTAACCTAATTGTAGTGATGGTGGTGGTGGTGGTAGTAGTAGTAGTAGTAGTAGTAATAGTAGTAGTGTTGGTGGTAATGATACAATTTCTCTCTCTCTCTCTCTCTCTCTCTCTCTCTCTCTCTCTCTCTCTCTCTCTCTCTCTCTCTCTCTCTCTCTCTCTCTCTCTCTCGTAAATGCTATTATAAAAACTTTCTGACACTAATTCATTCTGTGTATTTTATTTTTGTAGAAAGAAAGGAATAACCACATCTCCTCCTTACTTATGTTCACGTACAACAACATTATAAAACTTCCCGGTCTCAGAATAGTTCTTTACTCGGGAAAGGAGAAAAATTCAACCTTGCAAACTTTTCTTCTCTTTTGTGCAATGAATATTTTGCCGTGTTGTGAAAGTCAACAAACTGGGATTGTGGATGTGCAAAGGTTAATGAATTCAGATGCAAAGTGGCGAGCGAGGAGAGAGAGTTAAGGAGCGAGTGGGTGCAGTGAGTGCGTGGTTAGGAAGTCATAAGGTCTTGGTGTGCCGGGAATAAAGAAGGGAAAGTGATCAGACAACTAATTAATGCACGATAAGGAACTCAGTATTTGAAGTTCTAAGTTTGAAGTTGTAATGAGAGGTATCTGATAATGTTCCTCCTCCTCCTCCTCCTCCTCCTCCTCCTCCTCCTCCTCCTCCTCCTCCTCCTCCTCCTCCTCCTCCTCCACGTAGAATTAACTGAAAACTCCCCACGTTACAAATGGCGTAGTATGCAATTTACAGATCTATAATCACAGCGTCTGGTTGGTGATTGCTCAGGTGATGGCCTGTGTTAGTAGGTGTGTGATTGCCCCTTGAGAGAGAGAGAGAGAGAGAGAGAGAGAGAGAGAGAGAGAGAGAGGACTGACTACAAAGGGTCAAAAAATGTGCAATTCTCCTAAGGTTTTGGTTGACTAACGAGGGACGGGACGCGCTCAGCCACACCGCTCCTCAAAGACTCGGCCGCTGCCACCATCTTTGTCTGGCACATCTGAGGCACACTGGAGAAAGCTACGCCCCTCCTCCCCTCCTCCTCCTCCTCCTCCTCCTCTTCCTCCTCCTTCTTCTCTTCCTTTTTCCTCCTGTTGTTCTTGTTCTTCTTGTTTGAGTGTGTTCCTGTTGTTGTTGTTGTTGTTGTTGTTGTTGTTGTTGTTGTTGTTGTTGTTGTTGGTGGTGGTGGTGGTGGTTGTATTATTATTATTATTATTATTATTATTATTATTATTATTATTATTATTATTATTATTATTATTATTATTATTCTACATTCTCCTCAACCCTAAGTTCCCCCCCCCTCTCTCTCTCTCTCTCTCTCTCTCTCTCTCTCTCTCTCTCTCTCTTTCAGA
>CM035213.1:4432283-4433477 GCA_020233015.1 Callinectes sapidus | reverse complement strand
GAGAGAGAGAGAGAGAGAGAGAGAGAGAGAGAGAGAGAGAAGGGGGCAAGATGAGGAAGAAGGTAAAGAAATGAAGAAAAACAGGGGTAAGAAAGGAAGCAAAAGTCAAGAAAGGGCAAAACAGGTGATGATGTAAGGAATAGGAAGAGATGAAACAAAACAGATAGAAAATTAGAAATAGTAAAGAAAAAGAAAGCAGAGAAAAGACAGGAAACAAACGTCAGGAAAAAGTAAACAAAACATGTGATGAAGCAAGGAATAAGATGGGAAGTAACAAAACAGGTAAATAAATAAAATGAAAAGAAAAACAAAAAGGCAGAGATAAAAGAGGATGCAAAGGTTAGGTAAAGGCAAAACATGTGATGATGCGTGAAATAGGAAGGGATGAAACAAAATAAGTAAATAAATAAAGAGACGGAAGGGGAGAAAACACAGGTAAGAGGTTAGAGAAACACAAAACAGGTGGTAATGCAAGGAATACGATGGAGTAAAACAAAACAGGTAAATAAATAGAGACGGAAATGGAAATAAAAGAAAACAAAGGTAAAACAGAAAGCAAAGGCCAGGAAAAGACAAAACAGGTGATGAAGCAAGGAATAGGATGAGAAACAAAACAAGAAAAATAAATAATGAGACGGAAATGGGAAAAAAAGGTAAAACAAAAAGCAAAGGCCAGGAAAAAGATAAAGAGGATAGGATGGGATGAAACACAACAGCTAAATAAATAAAGAGACGAAAATGGAAAAGAAAGAAAGAAAGAAAGAAAGAAAGAAAGAAAAGAAAGGTAAAACAGAAAGACATAACAGGTGATGATGCAAGGAATAGGATGGAATGAAGCAGGAAGGCAGCATCAGTGACCTCATCCTTCGAACACCTGAACTCTCATCCACCAACATCCATTAATCAAAGGCCGCCGGAAATTGAAAGTGTCTCGTGTTGTCTTTATTTTTGTGTACACTGCCAGTTATCATAATGGCGGCAGTGGCGGAGGCGGCGGCGGCGGTGGTGGTGGTGGTGGTGGTGGTGGTGGTATTAATGGTGAGCGAACCTTTAGCATGTATTATAACCAGATTCACAATATTCAAGAGCATTTACTTATCCATATGAACACATTGAATATTTGTTGTTATGTTATACAAAGACAACAAGAAAGGCATAAAGTAAAGTCATATACAAAAGTCGCTATTAAGTCGA
>CM035213.1:4419783-4427283 GCA_020233015.1 Callinectes sapidus | reverse complement strand
ACGTACCATTCCCTCACCTTTAGGTTCACTCAAATCTTAACAGGGGTGACCAATACGTGGATTTTACATTCATAACGGATGTCTCTTCATTATATACACCAACAGGGACAACTACAAGGACTATAACAGCAGCAATGCAAATAATGTAATGATGATATGAAGATGCTGGTGCTGATGCTGCCGCTGTTACTACTACTACTACTACTACTACTACTACTACTACTACTACTACTACTACTACTACTACTACTACTTTTGATACAAATAATAGAAATACTGATGAAAATAATAACTAATAATGATAATAATGATAATAATGATGATGATGATAATTATCATCATCATCATTATTATCATTATTATCATTATTAGTTATTATTTTCATCAGTATTTAATAATGATGATGATGATAATTATCATCATCATCATTATTATCATTATTATCATTATTAGTTATTATTTTCATCAGTATTTCTATTATTTGTATCAAAAGTAGTAGTAGTAGTAGTAGTAGTAGTAGTAGTAGTAGTAGTAGAGAGAGAGAGAGAGAGAGAGAGAGAGAGAGAGAGAGAGAGAGAGAGAGAGAGAGAGAGAGAGAGAGAGAGAGAGAGAGGAGAGACGAGAGTGGATGCATTACATAGGGGAGGAAACTTAAGAAGCACAAAGGAAAAGGTAGACGGAGATGATGGTAGTGTCGGATTGGTGGTGGTGGTGGTGGTGGTGGTGGTGGTGGTGGTGGTGGTGGTGGTGGTGGTGGAGGAGGAGGAAGGCTTAGCACCGATTGTCAATTGATAGCGAAGAATAAAAACGGTGTTCTGATAGGCTTAATTAACTCAATGGGGGTTTAGTATTTCACCGCCATAGTAGGGAGTTCTTTAGACTATTCAGGACTATAGTTTACGATCCTACAGTGTCCTATTTTACGTTCAGCCTCCATAAATCACCAGCTTTTTTAAGGGATTTCAAGTAATTAGGGTACTTACAAACTTTTTACATAATATAAGCTAATAAGGGAAGCTGCAACAAGCCATCAAGCCTACACGTGGGTGGCTCGACATAAAACATACCGACCTGTTTGTTAAGCTCTTCATTTAGTTCAAAGGAATGTGATGAGTCGCGATTCTTGTTGTTATGAGACACCTGCTTCGCCTCTACGACACTGTGGATAACACCTAACCTAACCTATACATAGTGAAATTAACATACATTTTTACTTAATAGTGTAACAAGGGTAGAATAAGGTACAGGAATGAGTGAAGGGTAAAATAGTAGCGTTATACAAGTGATATGTTAAAATTATAGATGTAATACCGTGTTTACTTGACTAAAATGAATGGTGATATTTCCTCTAATGTTCAGAAACTTTGTGATTTGAGATGTTTACTTACTTAATGGTGTATTTAGGACAGAATAAGGTGCAGGAAAGATTTGTGTTGCCCTTGGCTGTCTTCCCCCCTCTTACGTAAAAAAGAAAGATGAAAGGTTAAAAAGTAGCGTTATAGCAGTGTTGTAGCAAAGTTATAGTTGCAATACTGTTAATGATTTGAAATTTGTACTTATTGAATGAAATATCTAGGGAAGAATAAGTTACAGGAATGAGTGAAGGTAGAAAAAAATGTAGTATTAAAGCATTGTAATAAAGTTATAATTGCAATACTGTTAATGATTTGAAATTTTTACTTACCGAATGAAATATGTAGAGCAGAGTAAGTTACATGAATAAGTGAAGGTAAAATCAGTAGCGTTATAGCATTATTGTAGTGAAGTTTTAGGTGCAATATTGTGTTCACTTGGAAGAAACGAAAGATAATATTTCCTTTACGTCTCAGAAACGTTGTGATACGATCCATGTTGTTTAGAAGAAAGGCTAATTTTACTGAGTAGGTAAAGAACATGTGAGGTTTTCTAAGGAGAATACTAGTTTGTTGTTACTGTTGTCTTGTTGTTGTGGTGGTGGTGGTGGTGGTGGTGGTGGTGGTGGTGGCGGTGGTTGAAAAAGAGGATTCTAATGTAGGTTTGTATTGTTTTTAGTGCATTTAATATTCTCTCTCTCTCTCTCTCTCTCTCTCTCTCTCTCTCTCTCTCTCTCTCTCTCTCTCTCTCTCTCTCTCTCTCTCTCTCTCTCTCTCTCGTTTCCATTTCCCACCTACTTACCTCCACGTGCCTCCTTTCTTCCCCTCTCTTGTCTCTTCTATGCTTCCATTTCGCACCTACTCACCTACGTATGCCTCCTTTCCTCCTCTCTTCCCTCCCGTTCCTCCTCCCCCTCCTCCTCCTCCTCCCCCAAGACGTCCCCTGCCCTTTGCCGAAACAACAGGGGGGATAATAAAAGCAAGATAGGAGCAGGTCGGCCGCACTGCACCAGTTCGGAGTCTGTCCTGGGCACGTAACGCTCTCCAGCCGACCCTTCGCGCCATTCCCGACCATACACCGTCTCTTCATTAGGCTGTAATTAGCGCCACCCGTCCCTGCGAGTTGCGTGACGCCCGTAATACACGTAATGGTTCCTGGTCTATTAGTCAGGCCTATTCCTACGACGCTCACGCTTAATGGTGTCTGCTCTTCACGTGACGCGAGATTTGATACGCGAGAGAATTCTGGGTGTGGGAAGGGACCGCGGGGACTGGGGAGGGTGCTGCTGTAAGGTCACGAGGCGGTTAGGTTAGTGAGTGGCCTTAGCAGTGTTAAGGCGAGAGGCTGTAATGTGAGGATGGTGCAAGAAGATGAAGATGACGGGTGAGAGGAGAGGATAGGAGTGTGGAGCTTATTTGAATGTAGGCACTGTAGATATGCAGTTATTAAGAGACACACTACTTCCGGGTTAGGGTTTATAGGAGGGTAAATAGGTTCTGAGGTGAGGGTATGGAGTAGATGGGTTCTAAAGATGATACAGCAGAGTGGTGGGTGCGTGCGGTGAAGACGTGGATATAGGTATAATTCTTTAGACTCACTGAATGTTAAGAGAGACTGAACAAAAGTAGACACTGAGATCATGCAAGACGTGTATGGAAGTCTTAATTCAAAATAGGGAAAAAAAGTAAATTAAAAGGAATGGACAATGAAGTGAAAATAACGCTAATGTTTTCCGTACCTCATTGCAGAGGGAGAGATGGACGGAGCCAGGAAAATAATGAAAAATAATGAAAATACAATGATGGGTAAAGTAAAGGTGCCGCTTATTATGGAAAGAAAGAGATATATGGATATGAGTTTGGAGTACATGGCGACTCATATGAATAATAAGTAGAGCGAGGCAGAGTGCGAGGATGAGCAAGAGAGATCAACGCTGGAAAAGGCTTAAGGATAATAATAAAGAAGAGCACGTTGCGGCAGATGATGAGGGGATACTTAGGATTAGTGAGGCCATCATGGAAGGAGTGATGAACGAAGACTGAAAGGTTGAGGATATAAGTTTGCTGCTCCTATTATAGACTTAAATTGAGGCTGGTGCTCATTAGAAACCTTTCATTGGATTCCTCCACCTCTGGCCTTCCACAGCACGAATTTTCAGCTCTCATCTCGTTTGGTCCACTTTGTTAATAAAGGAACTGACCAGCCACTGTATATTCCTTCACGTCTCTCGCTTAAGTGCGTGTCAATAATGTTATTTCTAATCACGATACATGAAAATAAAAAATCATATGGCAAAGATGTGTACTTTATGACAGTTTTTTTCTTCTAAAGTGCCGTTGTGTATATTCCTTCACGCTTCTCGCTTCAGTGCGTCTCAATATTGCTTTCTAATCACGATACATGAAAATTAATAGTCCTATCTCAAAAAAGAGCTTTTTGTGACAAGTTTTTTTTTATGTACTCCTGTTTGTGATTGAATTATTGGTGAATTTCCTTTCCTTAGATTAATTTTGGGTCCAATTTATTCACCAACCTTCTAATAACAAGAAATAATAGGAACAAACTGAACCTGGTGATATTTTGAGCCTTAAAATCTTGATCAAACTTGCATATTTTTTTGCTCATACAGATGCATTCTTAATTATCTTTTTAATGATGCAGTGGTGAGTTTCGTTTCCTTACATTAATTTTGTGGGTATGGAATTGATGTAAACAGAGAGTCAGATAAAAAACAAAATAACGTTAACAAATAAGAGAAAAAAGGGGGGGGGAGAGGGAAAACAGTGGAAATTGGGAGGTGTTGGGTCGGGGTGGAGGGTGAGGTGGGTTGTCGGGATGAGAGGATGCTCGGAGTGGCTTGTCGCTTTACCCTGAGGCTGAGGCAGGGTGGGGCTGAAAGCCATATCATTAGTGTGCTGCGGATCGAGAGGGATTGAGTTTCATTAAGCCGTGCCTGCTGGTAAATCTCCATTATGACGCATTTTATATGTAGCACAATAGGTGTGTGTGTGTGTGTGTGTGTGTGTGTGTGTGTGTGTGTGTGTGTTGTTAATTTATTGAAACAAAGGGAAAGAAGAGCAAAGAGGTGAAGTCATATTGGTCTGAATATGTGCAGAGGTCGCTTAGTGACAGATAGTAATCGAAAAAAATCCAGCAGTTTATTGAATGAATTATTTGTTAATCTTCTAAATGCACATGAGAAAAACAGGAAAACGTGTGAAAATAAAACAGTACATAATAGGAAGAAATGAGAAATAGAAGAAAACAAGGGATTTAAAAAAAGACAAAGTAGAAATATATGGCTAAGAGACACATCAATAAAACACGACGGGGAGGATAAGATAAATAAAGAACTAAATAGAAAAAAAGTAAATGGAAATCGACTGATAACAGGGTTTGGACCGAGGAAATGATTGGAGGCAGTTAGATTTGGGATGAGTTTGCCGCCTTTAGAGGTGGACAAAGTGGTGGATGAGGAGAGTGACTTGAGAATCAGGTGGCTGCAACACACCTTGGCTATCACCTGTGCGTCAATGAGCCGCGTCTCCACCTGCCACCTCCTAAAAAGGTCATAATGAAGAAAATTATCTATAAGAAACACTTTCGTCTTGCTTCTGCTCAAGGTTCAAGGACGCAGGAGGACATAACAAGGTAAAGGGAGGGAAACATTATCATCATCATTATCATCATCATTATCTTCATTATCTTTATCATCATTATTATCACTATCGTCATCAGTTTCGTCATAATCGCATCACCATTTACATATTTCACTATCGTAGAATATGCTAAGCTAATAATTTATTGTGAAAACACTAATTTGTTAATTTATATGTAATATGCTTGCTTTTCAAAGATTTACCAGTACAAGAGAGATTACACGAGTAATTATACCATTCAAAATCATGCGGAAAACACACGCACACGCACACGCACACGCACACGCACACGCACACACACACACACACACACACACACACCTGAAGCTCCTAAAGGTTGATCAGAAGCTAATGGCTCCCTGGACAAGGTGATGCCTGCTCCTCCTCCTGTCTGTTGATCCCCTTGTTTTCTTAGCTAACGCAAGTGACCTAAAAACTATGATATGATTTTACAGCTTTTTAATTTCTTCCGTACTGCACAAAATTTTCTCATCAGTATCTGCTGGTATCTTGGAATATCGTTCTTTATGTTACCTAAGCGTCTTTAAGGAGAATAGTGAAAGCAAATATCTAAGAACACTTGGATTATCTTTTCATAGAGGAGCTCAGGTTGCTGGTTACCTTCAAACGAAAGCCAACATACCGGGCTCAATTAATTTTTGGTGGCAGGCCAGTTAGTCAGTGGCATAAGTAGGTTTAGCACATTGAAACCAATACTTTGCTTCATCAATATGTTGCCTTATCATCGTAGTTTTTACAGTGACCAATCAGTGATCACTTGGTTTCCAGTGCTTTACATCGCATTCCTTTACAATATCCTCATTATTCGTGAAGAAAGGCTCAATATACTTTCTTCCCATGTAGGTACATCAATGAACTGCCACAAACACAAATCTCTGACAAACTTCATAAGTGTTTTTGGTTTCTAGGAGACAATCAGTTCCTCCCATAATATTATACATTCACAATACCAGTTCATTATTAGGAAACTGAAATCCCTCGTGAAAATAACGTTTGGTATGTACGGTGTGTGTTGAATGCATCCAGTTTGACCCTGATATCGTGTAGTGATGAGGTGAACAGGTTACTCGGACATTCTGGTGGTCTGTATAGCGTTGTAACTACCAGATTTAGTTGCTTAATGTAGAGCATATGATATTCCGTGTATGTGTTGGAGCCTGCAGTCTGTAATTCCACAGAGACGGAATGTGTATTATGTGGATAGGTTATTCCACCTCCTTTTTTCCTATCGGATGCTGTCACACACACACGCACGCACACGCACACGCACACACGCACACACACACACACACACACACACACACACACACACACTCCCCCAAGGCCTCCTATTCCCACCCATTCCACTCTCCACCTCTCTCGTGCCGGAACGCCTTTATTTCGCTGCCCCGTTTCTTCCCTAATGAGTGGCAAATTACCAGAGCTATTGAATTATCTATTGAAGGGACCATCGCATATGTCCCGCGAGGAAAAAAAATATCGCAGCGTTTTTCTTTATGAAGCAGTTAACATTAAAGGAACATTACCGTAAATGTTGAGTACAAACACACACACACACACACACACACACACACACACACACACACACACACACACACACACACACATTTTTTATGGTGTAATATGCTAATATGCGTTTAATCAAATACTGGTGTTCTATTAGTGATCATTAATGCGATACAGCATGGAACACTGCTAATGTTTTTTATGTCTTTTGTGAAATATGCAATTGTTTGCCTGAGGCATCTGCCTTGACCCGTGTGTGTGTGTGTGTGTGTGTGTGTGTGTGTGTGTGTGTGTGTGTGTGTGTGTGTGCGCGCGCTCCCTCTGCCGTCGGGTTCCATCACTCGCAGATCTTCCTCCATAACGTTTTGCACGTTTCGCGCGCGCAAACGTGAAACCTTTTATGCGATGGCCATCATCCGAAGTGAGCATGAAAATAACGATGTACAAAAATGAAAATAATGTGGGTTTTCTTTATGGTTTTGAGAGAAAATTGATGTCAGCGAGGAGCATTTCCAGCTTGCCGCCTTGCCACCCTCTCGTGCATGCATGGAATGTATCAGTGGTGTCTACCCCTCCAAGAGTGTACGTGGTAGTGGTGGTGATGATGGTGGTTGTGGTGAGAGGAAAGAGATGAAGCAGAAGTGTTTGGTTTTGCGGAAAAAATACTGCTCTCCTCTGAACATCACATTTTATTCTTCTTACCTACCTATACGACACACACACACACACACACACACACACACACACACACACACGCACACACACACACACACACACGCACACGCACACGCACACACACACACACACACACACACACACTAACAAGCCTTTCGGTCCCATGACCTCTGCAATATATGGCTGGTGGTGGTGGTATTTAGGTCTTTGAGGTATGCATCACAAGTCAGTGTTCAAAGATAAGCCTTAAATCTTCTATTGAATAAAACAATGGAACATACAAAAA
>CM035213.1:4357549-4371150 GCA_020233015.1 Callinectes sapidus | reverse complement strand
GAGAGAGAGAGAGAGAGAGAGAGAGAGAGAGAGAGAGAGAGAGAGAGAAACTGAAGGAAAGCTCACGTGTTCTTATGTATATATCCCAACCTCCCCCACTCCCACCCCACCCCACCCCACCCACTCTTCCTTCCCCAAGTAAGAAAAAAAAAGAAGAGGAGGAAGAGGAAGAAGAAGAGGAGGAAGAGGAGGAGGAAGACACGAAATTTCCAAACTCCGCTACACACTCAAGACACCTGGGATATTTTTTTCCCCTTCTTTTTTCCCTATTATTTTGTTCTTTTGGGGCGGGAAAAGTGTAAAGGAAAGGCGAAAAGAAAGATGAAGAGGAGGAGGAGGAGGAGGATCGGGGGGAGGAGGAGGAGGAGAGGAAAAATCAAACAACTTCAGAATTATTGGTTATCCGCCATGATTGTGAAGAGGAGGAGGAGGAGGAAGAACAACACAAGAGGAGGAGGAGGAAGAAGAGGAGGAGGAGGAGGAGGAGGAGGAGGAAATTAACGATAAGAACGAGTAATCAAAACAAACACCAAACTCAACAACAACAACAACAACAACAACAACAACAACAACAACAACACAAACAAAACTGAAAAATGTGAAAGACAAAGCCGTGCCTAATTTCACCCTCGCCACCCCTGCCATCCCTGCCTCACCCTGCCATCCCTGCCACACCCTGCCACCCCTGCCTCCCCTGCCACACCCTGCCACCTCTGCCACACCCTGCCATCCCTACCACACCCCTGCTACCCCTGCCACACCCTACCACTTCACCCCTTTATACTCACCACAGGGCCCCTCAAACTCCCGCACGACGTCTGTTCCTCCCCTGGCGCGGCTCTTGCAGTTGGCCACCTCCAGGGCGCAGGGGTTACTGTAGGTCACGCCGTCTGACCCACACAGGGGCTTGAACTCCCTCGTGCAGGCCCGCAGGCACGTGTCGGAGGAGGAGGAGGAATAGGACAGCTGATTGGCGGGGCTGTTGGTGTCTATAGGCGAGGGCTGCTGGGGGGACAAGGAGGAGGCCAGGACGATGTTGAGGGCTGCGTCCACCTCTGCGTCGCGGTCCTTGTTGCCTGGAAAAAGAAGCAGAGTCATTCTTCTCTTCACTGGCGAGGCTGCGACACACACACACTGCAAGTCAAACATCATGAGTGGTGAACAAATGCAGGTCTTTATGTTTGCAGGTGATCAGATCATTGCAAATAACAAATCTAATAATGTGCAAAACAAAACACTGAGGCAGCAGTGCAGG
This sequence comes from Callinectes sapidus, assembly GCA_020233015.1. Classification (NCBI taxonomy): domain Eukaryota; kingdom Metazoa; phylum Arthropoda; class Malacostraca; order Decapoda; family Portunidae; genus Callinectes; species Callinectes sapidus. The sequence goes on along the minus strand of CM035213.1, from coordinate 4,369,895 downwards.
GCCGCCATAAGTCAGTGGGAACCAAGACACAAAGACAGGCAGAGACAGGGAGTTGAGATGACAGACACAGACGGACAGACAGACGGACAGGTGGTGCAACAAACTAGCGTGAATACATTACCCGAGGCTGCAGGAGTGACATGCTCAAGGGAGAGTGGGAGACGAGCGTTGCACTGAGCGGACAGGGAAAGGCAGTTTAGAATTGGTATCAAAATTATATTTATAGAATATTCCAAGCGGAGTGAGGGTGAGTGGGCCGAGGCCGAGAGTCTACGCCGGGGGGGTCATCGCTCACCGCAGGGCGCGTCGTCCACGATGTACACGCCCTGTTCCTTCCGCGCCCACCGCTCGCAGTTGGTGGACTCCAGCACACACTCGTTGTCGTACGTGTTGCCGTCTGAGCCACACACTGGCTCGTACTTCTCCTGACACTTCCTGCGACAGCCGCTGCCCTGGGACTCAAACATCATGTCTGCGGAAAACAAAGGCTGTCAGTGTGAGGCGAGGGAGGCTGTGGTAGTGAGAAAGCCGAAGTGAAGCGTTAGTGTGGCGCGGGCCGCGGCGTTACGGCGCAATGACAAAAGCTTTTGGGGAAGCCAACGTGTGAACTCAACGCACCGCACGACCCGCCGTACTTCAGGTACACGCTGCGGCCCCCCTCGCGTACGGCACGGCAGCTGGCCTCCTCCATGAGGCACCCGTTCTTGTAAGTGATGCCGTCTGAGCCACACACGGGCTTCGAAACTTCCGAACACCTCCGTCTGCAGGACACGGGCAGATCCGTCTCCTCGATGCGGGGCGCGGGGGTAGGGTCGGGGCGCGCTGGGGGAGACAGAGCCAGGTCAGCGGGGCGGCACACGTCCTATACCAACAGTTCCACCCGAGGCTGCGGCAGCCAAGCCACGCGAAAACTCTGCCATAGAAGCCACAGTATGCAAAATTTCGACCCACTCACCACACGCGTTCTCCGAGGCGAGAGTCACGCCCGCGCCGCCAGCAGATCTGCTCTCACAGTCAGCAATCTCCAGCAGACACTGGTTGTTGTAGGTCTTGGCGTCACTGCCGCACACGGGGAGAAAGATGCGGGTGCACTGCTTGGAGCACGAGGGCGCCTCCGGGACAGGTACAACGAGCGGCGCTTCTGTCGTGGCTTCTGGTGAGAAAACACCCTTATGATAGGACGGCGGCGGCGGAATACGCTCTGCTTAAGACACGTGTCAAACACTGAAGCACTGACCCCTCCACCACCACATCTTGCCGCCCTCGTACACGCCGCTCATGCCGGCAAGGTCGACAGGAATGTTTCTGTGTGCAGTGATCAGTCTCAAGTTTAACTTACTGCTAAGACGAAGTTAACAAATAAGAGCGCCACACGCACACGCACACACACACACACACACACACACACACACACACACACACACACACACACACACCACCACACGGGCCTTCAGAGACGACAATAACGCTCGCGCCACCCGTGGCTCTGCTCTCACAGTCAGCAATCTCCAGCAGGCACTGGTTGTCGTAGGTCTTGCCGTCACTGCCGCACACGGGGAAGAAAATGCGGGTGCACGTCTGAGAGCACGTGGGTGTTGAGGGGACTGGTGTGAGGGACGGCGCCTCTGTTGTGGTTTCTGAGGGTGTCGTGGGAATAATCGGTGAGAAGTTATGCACATAGAATTAATTGGGAATTTTCAAGATTCGATGCACGCACCAGTGTGATGAACATCACTTTTCAGAACGGTTTTAGGGCTGAATGTCGCCGGCTTAGTTTTTATGGCTATTTTTACGAGTTTTGATCAAAGTTTCCAAGCAAAAAGTCGGCCACTAAACGTGTGGCGCGGCGAGTGCATTCATGACTGACCACCCCAGTGATCCTCCAGCACCCGCCGCCCCCCAGCCCCCTTCAACCCTACCGCCACACCCGCTCACTCACCACACGCGTTCTCCGAGGCGAGAGTCACGCCCGCGCCGCCAGCAGCTTTGCTCTCACAGTCAGCAATCTCCAGCAGACACAGGTTGTTGTAGGTCTTGGCGTCACTGCCGCACACGGGGAGGAAGATGCGGGTGCACTGCTTGGAGCACGAGGGCGCCTCGGGGACAGGTACAATGGGCGGCGAAACATCCACCGGGGCTTCTGCAGGTGGGAAAACTTATCTGTATGGCGGGCGATAAGGACATCGAAAACATCGCGAGCGGAAAGTGGCGGGGACGTGCGGCGGACACGGCGGCCAGACAGTTCTTCCTGAACACTTCGCACCCAGCGGCCTCGTTCCGCGAAAAAAAGTTACATAGTAGATACACAGGACTGCTGTTCTTACAAGGTGACGTGAACTAGAACTCGTAAGGTGACAGTAGACAGACAGACAGACAGTTGTTGAGCCATGCAGTGAAATGTATCCATCTCAACTTGCCGGTTTGGATGCCATTTCAGTGTGATCAGTGAACGTTTGTGTCCCAGACATGCTGGTTTGTACAATACTGTACTCACCACACGCGTTCTCCGAGGCGAGAGTCACGCCCGCGCCGCCAGCAGCTCTGCTCTCACAGTCAGCAATCTCCAGCAGACACAGGTTGTTGTAGGTCTTGGCGTCACTGCCGCACACGGGGAGGAAGATGCGGGTGCACTGCTTGGAGCACGAGGGCGCCTCGGGGACAGGTACAATGGGCGGCGAAACATCCACCGGGGCTTCTGCAGGTGGGAAAACTGATCTGTATGGCGGGCGATAAGGACATCGAAAACATCACGAGCGGAAAGTGCGGCGGACACGGCGGCCAGACACAGCCGGTCTCTTCATGGTGCGGCCATTTGTTTGTTGGGTTTGTTCAGGCCAAGCCCGTACAATCTCAGGATTACTAAACTGATCCTGTGTAAGCACCGTCCCGAGACTTGTCCAGCCACCACCACCACCACCACCACCACCACCCGGGGCTTCCTGCCACTCTCTGCTGCCTGACCGTGACGGCGTCGTGCGACACTCCCATTACAGGAGCTGCTGACCTTTACGTTAACTCTGCCGGGTGGAATTGCTCACAAAAATATTTCACTTTCAAATTAGATCTCTCACTTCGATTATTGTACGAGTAGTGTCACATACAGAGAAGTAGCGCGGCACCTGCCCCCCCACAGAAAACACACCGCCACACCTCACGCGCGAGGTGCAGCAGACGCCACTGTCAACTTTCAAAGGGACTCACCATGTTGACGAAGGCAAGAATGTGGGGCGGACAGTGGTTATAACAAAGAAAGGGCATACTTGGCCACGACGACTACCTTGACGCAACACGAGTCACATCGACGCCCTGCCAGCCTCTGCGCCTCCTCTCACGTCCTCTGGTCCCTGGCCGCCATGCAGAGGCTGTACAGACATCCCCGGGGCAAAACACTCACGCTGTCCAAAACATTCTGGCTCATGTAATACTCACCACACGCGTTCTCTGAGGCGAGGGTCACGCCCGCGCCGCCAGCAGCTCTGCTCTCACAGTCAGCAATCTCCAGCAGACACTGGTTGTTGTAGGTCTTGCCGTCACTGCCGCAGACAGGAAGAAAGATGCGGGTGCACTGCTTGGAGCAGGGCTGGGCCTCTGGGACAGGTACAACAAGCGACTCCTCCGTCGTGGCTTCTGTAGCGTAGAAAACGTGAACCTGTAATGGTCAACAGTATTGGCACCCTCCCTCCCTCCCTCCCTGCTTCTTCCAAGGGCCAAGTCGTCGTGAGTGCCATGGTGCATCACACCGTCCGCCCCGCGTGGTGTCTGTCTGTATGCTGGTTCCTCCCCCGCCAGTCAAGGTGGAGGCAGCCCAGGATGGGAGTCAACAGCACCTTTACCATCCTGTCTTTCACATCAGATAAATTTGCCTAACTTATCACAAACGACTTTATTCGACCAACAGTTGCGTTACCAGTGTGTTGCCAGCTCCAGCCACACACTGCTCCCAGACCTGATAGTTTTCCCCCTAAACTTAAACATCCACCACTGGTGCACACTCACCACACGGGCCCTCTGCCACGACAATAACGCTCGCGCCACCCGTGGCTCTGCTCTCACAGTCGGCCACCTCCAGCAGGCACAGGTTGTTGTAGGTCTTGCCGTCACTGCCGCACACGGGGAAGAAAATGCGGGTACACTTCTGCGAGCACGTGGGCGCTTGGGTGGCGGGCTGCTCTGTTATGGATTCTGAAACAATCGTAAGAATTATTGATAACATATCATTAACAAAGAAACAATTAGAGTCATTAAAACACCTAAAGACACATGCAAAACCTGATATATTATGTTAAATATGGAGTACAGCATATATATCACTCACCACACGCGTTCTCTGAGGCGAGAGTCACGCCCGCGCCGCCAGCAGCTCTGCTCTCACAGTCAGCAATCTCCAGCAGACACAGGTTGTTGTAGGTCTTGGCGTCACTGCCGCACACGGGGAGGAAGATGCGGGTGCACTGCTTGGAGCACGAGGGCGCCTCCGGGACAGGTACAATGGGCGGCGAAACATCCACTGGGGTTTCTGCAGGTGGGAAAACTGATCTGTATGGCGGGCGATAAGGACATCGAAAACATCGTGAGCGGAAAGTGGCGGGGACGTGCGGCGGACACGGCGGCCAGACAGTTCTTCCTGAACACTTCGCACCCAGCGGCCTCGTCCCGCGAAAAAAAGTTACATAGTAGATACACAGGACTGCTGTTCTTACAAGGTGACGTGAACTAGAACTCGTAAGGTGACAGTAGACAGACAGACAGACAGACAGACAGTTGTTGAGCCATGCAGTGAAATGTATCCATCTCAACTTGCCGGTTTGGATGCCATTTCAGTGTGATCAGTGAACGTTTGTGTCCCAGACATGCTGGTTTGTACAATACTGTACTCACCACACGCGTTCTCCGAGGCGAGAGTCACGCCCGCGCCGCCAGCAGCTTTGCTCTCACAGTCAGCAATCTCCAGCAGACACAGGTTGTTGTAGGTCTTGGCGTCACTGCCGCACACGGGGAGGAAGATGCGGGTGCACTGCTTGGAGCACGAGGGCGCCTCGGGGACAGGTACAATGGGCGGCGAAACATCCACCGGGGCCTCTGCAGGTGGGAAAACTGATCTATGAAACAGAATGGCGGCGAGACGCAATCCTACCACAAATGTAGCTGGACCATGGAGACAACAGTCCCTCCAGCACTGCACTGCCCAGCAGGGATGCGAATAAATTTTAATGTGTTATGTTCTGATCCTGCTTGTTATCTCCCTCCTCCCCCCACCCCGACACACACATAGTCGAGACTGCCCAGCTCTACCCTCTGTCTGACGTGATTAACACCTTCAGGTTGAATCAGGGAACCGTGACATCACAGGGAATGCTCCTGAGAGCGACACACACACACACACACACACACACACACACACACACACACACACACACACACACACACACACTCACCACACGGGCCCTCCGCCACCACAATGACACTCCCGCCACCCGCGGCTCTGCTCTCACAGTCAGCAATCTCCAACAGACACACGTTCTCGTAGGTCTTGCCGTCACTGCCGCAGACCGGGAAGGAAATGCGGGTGCACTTCTTGGAACAGGAGGGGGCCGGTGTGGGGGTGGTGGTGGTGTCCTCTGTAAACACCGAGGAAGGAGTCAGTGAGGAGAAGAGGTGAGCCGCCCCACACACTGACATACCAGCCCTTACCCCTGCCCTCCTCTGCCTTGCCCTGCCTTGCCCTACCCTGCCCTGCCCTGCCCTGCCCTGCCCTGCCCTGCCTTGCCCTGCCCTGCCCTGCCCTGCCCTGCCCTTCCATGCCTTGCCTTACCCCGTCCTGCCCCGCCCTGCCCTGCCCTGCACTGCCCTGCCTTGCCCTACCTGCCCTGCCTTGTCCTGCCCTGTCCTGCCCTTCTCTGCCCTGCCTTACCCTGTCCTACCCTACCTTACCCTGCCCTGCCCTGCCCTGCCCTGCCCTGCCCTGCCCTGCCCTACCTTACCCTGCCCTGCCCTGCCTTACCCCGCCCTGCCCTGCCCTGCCTTGCTTTACCTTACCCTGCCCTGCCCTGCCTTACCCTGCCCTGCCCTGCCCTGCCCTTCTCTTGCCCTGCCCTGCCTTACCGTGCCATGCCCTGCCCTACCTTGCCCTGCCATGACCTGCCCTGCCCTGCCCTCCTCTGCCCTGCCTCCTAACCCCTGCCCTGCACACTAACCCCACCCCACTCACCGCAGGCGCCCTCCTTGGCCACAGTGATGGTCTTGCTGGCCACGCAGGCGGAGAACTCCATCTGACAAGTGTTGCTGTAGGTCACCCCGTCACTGCCGCACACCGGGGCGAAGATTGCAGGACATATCCCAGAGCACATGGGTCCGGCACTGTCTGTCCCGCCCCCTGAGGCTGGCGGGGGAGAAGGGGCAGGGGCGGGGGCGGTGGTGGTGGTGGTGGCGGAGGAAGTCAGGAAGGGATCTGTGGGGAGGGTGAAGGGGTGTTGGGGGTCAGTGTGCTTTAGTAAAGGGAGGGGGGGAAATGATGCTTCGGTGAGATGATGAAGTAGCACGCGTGCACATACACACACACACACACACACACACACACACACACACACACACACACACACACACACACACACACACACACACACACACACACACACACACACCCTGGGGTACACGCATCATATGAAAACAGAGGGTGGCGCTGTTCCTCAAAACACCACGCACTGAGCAGAAAGAGAAGGAGACGTGTGAGAGGAAAGGTGTGTGTGTGTGTGTGTGTGTGTGTGTGTGTGTGTGTGTGTGTGTGTGTGTGTGTGTGTGTGTGTGTGTGTGTGTGTGTGTGTGTGTGTGGTGCACGCCTGACGCGAGACACTGCGGCACTGCAGCAGCAGCAGCAGCAGCAGCAGAGATGGGAAGAAGCCGGCGGATGAAAATAAGAAGGAAAAAGAAGACTGAAAGTAATTGAAAAAGTAGAAAACTTTTCAAAAACGATCACATGAAAATGAAGACGTGAGTTTTCTTGAAAAAAAAAAACGATGAAAAATATTTTAAAAACTTCCTAATCCTCCAACTTTTCGGAGACAGACAGACAGCCAGAGAGAGAGAGAGAGAGAGAGAGAGAGAGAGAGAGAGAGAGAGAGAGAGAGAGAGAGAGAGAGAGAGAGAGAGAGAGAGAGAGAGAGATATGGAGAAAAAAAATTGGTAATGCAATCAATAGAAAAAGCAACCCGTGATTTATTTGTCCTCTTTATACTCTTCTACTTTTTTTATTCACTATCTCTTCTCCCTCCCCTCTTCCTTTTCCTCTTTGTTTTTCTCCCCCTCCTTATCTTCCTCCTCCTTTTCTTTCCATTTTTTCTGTCCTTAATCAACCCAAAGCACAAAATATTACCGATAATTCAACAATCTCATGACACGCGATGCAAATAAGCTGTGGACGGACAGTACATAAGAATAAATGATAAATAGAATAAGACGGAAGAAAAAAAAAAGAAGGGGATGGGTGGGATAAATTTGTCGCTGAACACATGTCAACAAGGTTCGTTCAGGCACCGACACACCTACACAATTAAGATGTACAAGCACTTCACCCACCCGCCCACCCAGCCCATTCGCTCACACACACACACGCACACGCACACACACACACACACACACACACACACACACACACACACACACAGCGAGAGAGACACACAAGTAAGTATTCAGAAACGCTTTGCTCTCTCGCCACAATTATTTTCCAAGGCCATAGCGATAATAATACCGGTGTTTTCAAGAGTATTTCTCTATTTAATAACGTCGAAATTTTGTCAATCAGCCTCTAGAACAGTAAAAACACCTTAAAAAACTCATCTCAATTTGAATAAAGCCTTTTGATATAGTAGAGGCGAAGCACATAAGTGTTTAAGAATACGAAGACACACACACACACACACACACACACACTTTTCCCTACAATTTTCCCCCACCGCTGCCGTGTTTACCTTAGCATTCCTCGCTACACTGCCTCTCCTGTGTCCGCGTTTAGCTTTAAAGAGGCCAAATCGGGGACTACTTCTCCTCCTTATTGCACCGAACTTAATGAAAACACCACCGCTGCTGCCACCTCACACATTCGCCCGCCAGACCGCTCACCCGCCGCCCCTGCTGCCACCACGGGAACGAAAGGCAACAACAGTGTGGCTTCCGCGTGAGGGACTAGATGAATGTTCTCTACTTTCACGTGTTTTTGTAACGCTTGAGAGATGCTGTAGTAATAAGTGGAGAAATTACGATGCATACTTTGTTGTACTTTCCTCTGTGTGTGTGAGTGAGTGAATGTGTTATTATTGAGGGTTGTTTGATGGTGTTTATTTCAGTCTATGTACGTAATGAGAGAGAGAGAGAGAGATATCCTCCGTAAAATGGTGGGATTTGCAGGGCTTAGTAGTGGAAAAAGGGAGGAAATAAGGTGTAATTGCGTGTTTGTCCCAATTTCATATGCATTTACTATTTTTATGAGTATGTACTGCGGAAGTGGGAGGTGATGACGAGAATAAACTGAGAAAGAGATTTTATAACTACTCTCTCTCTCTCTCTCTCTCTCTCTCTCTCTCTCTCTCTCTCTCTCTCTCTCTCTCTCTCTCTCTCTCTCGTTCTCGCTCTATCTCGTCCAATCCATGATGGTCTTTTCTTTTTCAGCGGCGTATGCTTAATGTACTTCTTTTCGTGTTGCGTCTGCTCTTTTTTGGTGCTCAGGATGCTTGTTTTTCTTTTAGTGTGTGGAGGTACAGTGTTAGATTTAGTGAGGAGAGAACAATTGGTGTTATGAGTTTTATTATACACTCTTTTTTTTAGAATGATTGTAAGAAAGTTCAGTGCACTTTTTAGAATGCTATTCAGATTGAGTAAAAACAAAACCTATAACATTACTATCTCATTCACACACTTGACATGTTATAACGATGGCAGGTTCATTGCAGCAACGCCACACGCTCCACTTTTTAGAACACTAGGAAGCTCAGCGCAGTTAGTCAGATTGAGTGAGGACAAAACAAGCAGCGCCACCACAACTTCATTCACAGGGAGATAAACGAGTTAATGATTCATAAATGGAACCGTCTCGCTGTATGACATTCCGCAGCGCAACAAGACATACCACGCTGATAAGAGACGATATGCTAACAAGGCGAGGAACATTGAATCCATGAGCACAAAGCAATGAGAGCCAAGCCATTATAGATCTAACGTACCAATGGTATAAAAGCAGCAGGAGTCACAGATGGCTTACTATAATGATACATCTTGAATTCCTCCACCAAAATAAAGACGAAACTCGTTAGAAATCCTTAGTTAAAATCAGAGGCGCACAGAGAAAATGGAGGATCAAAAGAAAGGATCCGCGGTAGATTATTACAATTATGCCACAGGTTTTAAAAGCTTTAACAAATGTGCAAAAAATGAAATATATATAGAAAAAAAAAGAGTAACGCATCACTAGACACTAAAATATAAATACTTAACAGACTCATCGATAAGATATAAAATAAGAAAATAAAAAAGTAATCATAGTACCACACGAAGCTTTCCCCTCCCCCCCCCTTTTTTTTTTCTTTTCTTACTGGTAGAGGTAGGCCATGTTGGGAGAGAGATGAACAAGTATTCAAAGTATAGACCAACGAGACATAAGTGAACCACCTAACCATCCTCACTACACATTAACTAAAATAGAAGATTTAAAGAAATAATAATGTGTGTTTGTGTGAGAAAAACAACGACAGGATTCGAATTATTAATAAACAAGACAAAAATTAACCATCAATCCAGTGGACCAGCAAGCCAGTTAACTAAGCCAATGAACCAGCAAGCCAGGGAACCAACAAGTCAGTAGACCAGCAAGTATTGAACCAGCAAGGTAGTGGACCAGCAAGTACTTGAACCAGCAAACCAGTGAACCAGCAATTCAGTGGACAAGTAAACCAGTGAGCCATCAAGCCAGTGGACCAGCAAGCCAGTGAACCAGCAAGCCAGTGGACTAGTAAAACAGTGAACTAGCAAACCAGTGGACCAGCAAGCCAGTGAACTAGTAAATAAGTGAATTAGCAATCCAGTGGACCATCAAGCCAGTGGACTAGCAAGCCAGTGAACCAGCAAGCCGGTGAACCAGCAAACCAGTTGACCAGTAAACCAATGGACCAGCAAGCCAGTGAATCAGTAAGCCAGTGAATTAGTATGCCAGTGAACCAGCAAGCCAGTGAACAGCAAGCCAGTGGACCAGCAAGCCAGTGAACCAGCAAGCCAGTGAACCAACAAGCCGGTGAACCAGCAAGCCAGTAAACCAATAAACCAATGGACCAGCAAGCCAGTGAATCAGCAAGCCAGTGAACCAGTAAGCCAGTGAACCAACAAGCCAGTGGACCAGTAAAGCAGTAAACCAGCAAGCCAGTGAACCAACAAGCCAGTGGACCAGTAAACCAGTAAAACAGCAAGCCAGTGAACCAGCCAGGCAATAGCGAGTCTTCCACCCTCACTAATCAAAACACTAACTGGGTCTGTGCTTCCCCGATTTGGTCATCAGAATTTCGGGTCCATGGATGACGAGGATGCCTGTTCCTCCCCCACCTCACCCACCCCCAGCCCCCCTTCCACCCCCATACCTTCTACCTCCCTCCCCCCATCCGGATACCACAAGGAAAGAGATGGAATGACTGGAGAGGTGAAGGAGACGAAGAGGACACACATGCCAACGTGTCGTAGTGCAAGGCGTGTTAAGAATGTTGTGTTGTTAATGGTTGGTTACTTCGTGAGCTCAGTGACTCCTCAGGTATACAATGACACGAAGGAAGCTGCAGAAAGTCAGGAAGATTACATATGAGTTGTTGTTGGGTTTTTTTGTAGGTTTTGTGTTCATTTACCATTCCTGTGTTTATGTGCTGTGGAGGAGTCGGGTGAAAATGATGGACATGGAAAGAATACCTGTTTAATGTATTTTTTTTCCTCTCCCGCAAAAATAGGCTTTAATTAAGTAGTAGAGAAAAAAAATGGTATGAGAAAGAAAGCCTGGGCGAGGACAAACAAGAAAGGAGCCAAAAAAGAGCAGGTAAAAAACAAAATGGAAAAAATAAATTAATAACCTATGAATTTAAAAAAAAAATCATAAGTTACGAAGTCTAAAATAAAATTAAAAAAAAAACAGGAGAGAGCAAGAAAAAATTAAAGCAAAAAAAAAACATACAAAAATACTCCTGAACATATGTGTAATCATATATTGACACAAAAAAACATCTAGAGACGCACTGAAACACAAATAAATTCATTAAAACACACAAGAAATTCATAAAACTCTACAGGAACATACTGAAACACACATATACTCATTAAAACACGGAGATCACATAAAACTACGCAGAAACCCTCAAAATAAGCTCATTAAAATACGCAAGGAACACATAAAAGTGCATGGAAACAAACTGAAATACACATAAATTCACAAGAAACTGCACACGAACACGCTGAAACACATATGCTACTAAAAGGCCAGAAGGCAAGCAAAAAAATAAAAAAAATGGGAAGAAGAAAAGAAAGACTGACGGGGAGGCGGATGTGTTACTGTCGCCGCGGGAGAGGGGACACTGTAATGCTGGCTCTGAATTGAGATATTGCCTGTGATAGCGTCACGGGGAATCGCTGATCACGGGGGCTGTCATCTCCCGCACCCTGCCTCCGCTGTTTTGCCGCCCAGCCACGCCCACTTCGATGCTCCTGCCTCTCCTCCTGCCTCTACTCTTGCCTCTGTGCCTCCTGTTCTTCTGTGTCTCAGTTCCGTATTCAGAAATGCTTTTGTCTCACCACGACTACTTTCCAAGGCCACAGAGATGACTAGTGGGGTTATCAAGAGTGTTTTCCTAGTTAATAATGTCGAAATCTTGTCACTCTGTTTTCTATTTATGTATGTAATTAACCAGTTAAATACTGTTTCCTATAATTATTTTTTTCGAATGCTTTTAGAACATTATAAGCATCTTAAAAAATCACTCGTGTCAATTTGAGTAAAGTCTTTTGAAATTAGGCAAGTGAAGTGCAGAAACTTATGACAATGCGAGTTTCAGCACCATTGCCTCACCACGGTCCCTTCACAGTCTCCTCCTTGCTCGGTCCATTTCATTTCTACGTTTGTCTGTTGCAGGGTATGTTTGAATGGCTGTTTGTACGTCTGTATGTCTATCTCCTTTGGTGAAAAATAGTGTTTGTTTTTTGTCCTGTTATTGTTGCTTTTTTTGTTTTTGTTTTTTGTTTTCTTTGTGTGTGTGTGTGTGTGTGTGTGTGTGTGAGAGAGAGCTGCCTCTCTCTCTCTCTCTCTCTCTCTCTCTCTCTCTCTCTCTCTCTC
>CM035213.1:4331379-4347903 GCA_020233015.1 Callinectes sapidus | reverse complement strand
CAATGGTGAACTCTACATGTCTATCTGAAAAAGAATAAAGACACAGAAACCATGACATTAATAGGATATACGTGTTAAGATTATTCGGACAAGAAGAGAGCTTGTTGGGGGTTTGCTTTTAAATATTTATCAATTTTGTTTTTGAATGATGGAATAGAGCTGCTGTTTACAATTTCCGAGGGCAGATTATTCCAGATGTTAACAACTCGGCTAAAGAAAAAGTACTTAGCCTCGTGAGATTTGAAGCGCTTAGGTTTAATTTTGCAACCATTATTTCTTGTTGTATTTGAGTTATCAATGTTAAAATACTTATTAACGTTAAGATTACTATATCCTTTAAAATTTTGAAAACTTCGATTAGGTCTCCTCTTATCCTGCGCTTTGTTAAGCTGAATAGATTTAATTCATCCAGTCGTTCCTCATATGTCTTATTTTTCAATCTCGGAATCATTTTAAGGACTCTACGTTGTATTTTTTCCAGTTTTTCAATGTCTTTTCTATAGTATGGCGACCAAAACTGCACACAATATTCGAGTTTAGGACGCACCAATGAGTTGTATAAGGCAAGTATGACCTTTTCAGATTTAAATTCGAAGGTTCTACCAATGAACCCAACTAATTTATTTGCCGTTTTCACTGTTTCTGTGCAGTGTTGGCTCGGCTTAAGATCCTTTGATACCACAACGCCAAGATCTACTTCTTTTTCCGTACTTGCCAGAGGCACATTTTTCAGCGAGTATTTAGCTTGGACGTTGTTGTTTCCGATATGAAGGACCTTGCACTTTTCTACATTAAATTTCATCTGCCATTTTTCCGCCCAGCATGCTAGTTTGTGCAGGTCACTCTGCAATTCTTGCCATTGTGATGCTGACTCTACTTTACTCATTATTTTGGTGTCGTCCGCGAATTTACTTAGAGTACAGTTTATACCTTCATCAATATCATTGATGTATACTAGGAAAAGTACTGGACCTAAAACAGAGCCTTGAGGAACACCGCTATTTACTTTATGCCACTCTGACTCTTTTCCGTTGATAACAACACGTTGTTTTCTGTCAGAGAGCCAATCTCCCAGCCATTTCAGGGTATTTCCGGCTATGCCGTGAGCTTGTACTTTACTTATTAGTCTTTTATGTGGGACAGTGTCGAAAGCTTTCTGGAAATCAAGATAAATAATGTCCACAGCTTTTGTCTCGTCATACGAGTTAAATACTTCATAAAAGAAGTCTAGTAAATTTGTTAGGCAGGAGCGCCTGTTTCTGAATCCGTGTTGTGAGTCTTTAATTATTTTGTTCTCTTCTAGGAACGTGACAATCTTATTTCTAATTACTGTTTTTATCAGCTTGCACACAACCGAAGTAAGACTGATTGGCCTGTAATTTGCTGGGAGTGATTTATTTCCTTTTTTGAAAATGGGCGTGACATTTGCTAGCTTCCACTCATTGGGGACTTTCCCCGCTAGTAACGTTTTATTAAATAAAGTTGTGAGTGGTTTCACGAGCTCATTTTTTGCTTCCTTAAGAAGCCTGGGTGATATTTTTATCTGGCCCAGGTGTTTTATTTACGTTCATGTTGTTCATGACTGAGAGGATTTCATTTTCTGTGATAATGAAGTTAGGCAGTGTGACACCCTGTGTCTGGGGGGCGACGGTAGGCAGGTTACCGTGATCCTCAGTCGTGAAGACTGTTGAAAAGTAATTGTTAAGGGTGTTTGCCATGTCTACTTCATTGTCTAGTTGTTTTCCATTTTCCGTTAATGGACCAATTGTTGATGTTAGAACCCTTTTAGTTTTTATGTAACTGTAAAACTTTTTCGGGTTTGTCTTGCAAGAGTTTGCTATCTGCGCTTCACCAGATTTCTTGCTGCGCTTTATCAGCTTCTTCGATTGTCTGCGCAATCTGTCATGTGTTAATTTGTCATTTTCGAGGTGTGTTACTTTATATCTGTGGTACGCCTCTCTCTTTGCTAAAAGGCAACATCTGATCTCGTTGTGCCACCATTTCGGTTTGGTGTTTTTAATGTTCCTTCTGTTTCGTAGCGGTACACACAACTTCGCTGTTTCCTTAAGCGTTGTAGCTAATGCTTCCCATGCTTTGTTTACGTCTGGTGTTTCCAGCAATGAATTCCAGTTAATGGATGCAAGCTGCATGCGGAGGCTGTCATAGTTTGCACGCCGATAATCAGGCACTTTTCTTTACTTTCATTTACCTTAGTTTTATTAAAGTTAATGGTAAAGGATAAACTATGATGGTCGCTACTGCTAAATTCTGGTCCAACTTTCAGGTCTTTAACTGTATTCTCATCGTTAGTGAGAACAATATCAAGAATATTGTTTCCTCTCGTCGGGTACATGACGTTCTGGTGGAGTGAGCTTTCTAGTAAACTAGTGTAGAGCTGCCGACCTGCATGAGCAGAGAATGGTTCGCCCCACCTCGTGACTGGGAGGTTAAAGTCCCCCATAATTACGCAATTATTTGCGCAGCAAATGCCCGTTATTTGTTCATAGACTTGTTCGTCTATAGCGGGTGACTGAGCTGGAGGGCGATAGAAGAGACCTAATGTTATTTTTTGTGACTTATTTTCTATGTGAATAAAAGTGAAATCAATGTTTGCAATGGCTGGGGTTTGTATCAAACGTGAATTAATATTACTTTTAACATATAACATTACACCGCCCCCTGTACGGTGAGATCTCTCGCAACTATAAGAGTTATAGCCGGGAAGTGAGTACTCGGCCAGGTAGTCTCTGTGCGTTGAATTGATCCAAGTTTCAGTGATACCAAGGACGTCGTAGTTTTCTTCGTATATAAGAGCTTGAAGCTCATCAAATTTACTCCGCAAACTACGAGCGTTAAAATAGCAAGCTCTGATCTTATCTGAATGTGTAGATGTGCCCGTTGTACTTTCTACGAAGCTGGAGGAGGAGGAGGAGGAGGAGGAGGAGGAGGAGGAGGAGGAGGAGGAGGAGAAGGAGAAGGAGAATACATAGGAATGCATAGGAAAGACGAGTGACAGGAGGCCTTGCGGCCTATAACGAGGTCACTCGTTCACTAAACTACAACTATTACAAACTATATAGTAGGAGGCAAGGATAGGACAGAAGAAGCTCCTCCCCACCCACCACTCCCTCCGGCGTTACCCGGCAAGAAATAAAATACACCCCGATTGCTGAGAAAGGCACAATCGGGGAAATTTATATAGGAAAGATGGGAAAAGAGAAAAAAAAATAGAGACTAACTAACACTTTCGCCACCACCACCACTACCACCACCACCACCACCACCACCAACACTACCACTACCACTACCACTACCACTACTACTCTACCACCATTACTACCACCACCACCGCTACTCCTACTACCACCACCACCACAACCACTACCACCACCACCACCACCACCACCACCACCACCACCGCTACCACCACCACCCCTACCACCACCACCACTACTAATACTAACACCACCCCCACTGCTACCACTACTATTACTACTACTACCTAAAAACTCGAAAATAAAATAAAATAAAATAAAATAAAATAAAAATAAAATTAAATTAAATTAAAAAGTTCAGAAGCCACATTCTTTGTACCGCTTGTCTAATTTCTTCTTGAAAGTGGCTACTGTTTTGGCCTGGACGTCACACGCTGGTAGCTTGTTTCTTCGTAAATCAGTATTAAATCTTTTTCCTTTGAGTTTCCAGCCATTATTTCTGGTTACCGAGGTAGAGAGCTCAAAAAGCTGTTCGTAATTTACCTTATCTATATTATTAAGTATTTTAAAAGTTTCTATGAGATCACCTCGGATACGACGATCTTTTAGGGAGAACATATCCAATCTTTTTAGCCGCTCTTCATATGTCAAACTACGAAATCCTGGGATGAGTGTGGTAGCTCGTCTTTGCACGCTCTCCAGTTTTTTTATGTCTTTTTGAAAATGCGGCGACCAGAACTGAACCGCATATTCCAGGTGCGGTCTTACTAATGAAGTATATAAACGCGTTATGACATCTGGCGTTCTACAATCAAAGTTACGTGCAATGAATCCCAAGCTGGTGTTTGCTTTGCGACTTGCTGCGGAGCATTGCGAGGCACATTTCAAATCATTCGTCACGATTACTCCCAGGTCTTTTTCTTCGGTAACTTTCATTAGGTTTTGCCCACGTAGTTTATAGTTATACCGTATATTATTTTGGCCGATATGCATTACTTTACATTTAGTTTCATTAAACCTCAGAAGCCACTTGTCGCTCCAGGTGCTGAGGTTATCTAAGTCCCGCTGGATGGCGTCACAGTCAGCTCTTGTGACTACTTTACCGCCGAGTTTAGTGTCGTCGGCAAATTTGGACAGTCTCGATACAATGCCGCAGTCCAAATCATTGATGTACAACAAGAAAAGTAGCGGACCCAGAACAGATCCCTGTGGGACACCACTCGTTATAATTATGTACTCGTAGCCAGTCAGAAGCCTCACCATTGATTACTACACGTTGTTTACGATTGGTAAGCCAGTTTTCATTCCAGCTACATAAGTGTTCTCCTATTCCGTGCGCTTTCAGTTTTATCAACAAACGTTTGTGTGGAACGGTGTCAAACGCTTTTCTGAAGTCGAGATAAATAATGTCAGAAGGGGCTCGCTCGTCATAATTTGCAAATATATAATTGAAAAATTCTAAGAGGTTTGTAAGGCAAGACCTGTTGTTCCGAAAGCCATGTTGGGTGTCAAGTATTAATTTATGGCTCTCGAGGAAGGAGGTGATTTTGTCTCTAAGTATTCTTTCTAAAATTTTAACAACTACCGAAGTGAGACTGATGGGTCTATAGTTTCCAGGATCACTTTTGTTAACTTTTTTAAATATCGGTGTGACATTTGCGTATTTCCAAAGGCTCAGTACAACTCCTTCTTGTAATGATTTATTGAATAATAATTTTAGGGGTAACAACAGTTCTTCCTTGCATTCGCGCAATAGTCTGGTTGATATTCTGTCGGCACCAGTATTCTTACTAGGGTCCAGATTTCTTAGGTATTTGGTAATATCGTCCTCGCTTATTGCGTCTACTTTTAGCTTTTCGTTATCGGGACCCCTAAACATATTGTTTGCGGTTGGTAAGGACGATGTGTCTTCTTTGATAAAAACGCTGTGAAAAAAGTTGTTTAAAATTTCTGCCATGTCTTTGCAGTCGCTAACGAGTGTGTTATTGCTATCTTCAACGGGCCCAATTTTCTCTTTAATAGTTTTTTTACTGCGAATATATTTAAAGAACATTTTAGGATTTACTTTCGCTTCTTTTGCTATGTTTATTTCGAGATTACGTTTGGATTTTTTATCTCTCTCTCACAACGTCTTTTGATGTTAATATATTCCATGTAATCATCGTATGATTTGGTTTGTTTATATTTTGCGTATAAGTTCTTTTTCCTGGTGAGGATTTGCTTTATGTTCTTTGTCATCCATCGAGGGTTTTCCATGCTATTTAATCGTTTCTTTACTTGAGGAATCCATTTACTCTCTGTTTCAAGAAGAATGTTTGTGAGGGTTGAACACATATGTTCTGTGTCATCATTTGCAAAAGCTGTTTGCCAATTTATTTTCTGTAATTCCGATTTAAGTCCTATTATGTTGCCTTTTTTATAGTTGGGGGCTAAAAATGCATTTTCTTTTACATCAACCTCACAATTGATATCGCATAGTATTATTGTGTGGTCACTATTTCCTAATACTTCACCCACTTCGCACGTATTTATCAAGTCGCTATCTGACGCTAAAACGATGTCCAAGATGTTGTTATCTAATGTGGGTTCTCTCACAAACTGTGACAGGTAAAGTTTTTTTACAACTTTAAGTAGTCTGGATCCCTCATTATTGGATGTTAGAATTTTCCAGTTAATATGTGGTAGGTTGAAATCTCCACATATGATACACGTTTTTGTTCTCGTTATCGTTTCTATTTCGTTAAATAGTATCTCGTCGTTTTCTGACGTCATTTTAGGAGGTCGATAGATGGTAGCAACTATTATATGTTTTCTATTTATTTTAAGTTTGACATATACTGATTCGTAAGCAGTACTGTTTGGTTTGTTAATCTCGATAGCGCTGATGCTATTCTTTATATACAATATAACTCCACCTCCTCTTTTATTTTCTCTACAATTTAGAAACATATTGTAGTCAAGTATACTTACTTCGGCGATTAGGTGCTTGTCACTGATATTTAGCCATGTTTCAGTGATGCTAATGATATCAGGATTTTCCGACATTGCGTAAGCTACGAGTTCTTCTCTTTTCTTAATTATGCTTCGAGCATTTGTATAAAAAAGGATGAGGCTTTTTGTTTTTTTCACATGTTTATCGGCTGGCACGATACGCGGTTCGCCTAGTGAAAATCCTCCTGTGCTGTTTGTACGTCCGTCACTGGCACCGCTGACGGTTCACCTGCCTCATCCTGCCTGTCTACTTCTGGTACCTCGTTGTCTACTTCTGGTACCTCGTTTTCTTCGGGAGCTGTGTGGTCATTGTCAGTTACACTGGCAACTTCCTCTGCACTGGCTACGCTATTTATATCATCCTGATCTGTGCTCCCTTTTCCTACTTTTGGAGGGCGAGGTATGTCAGCTATGGCTTCTCCTAACTCTCTACCTAACCTCGCCTTTCCCACACAATTTAGGTGTAATCCATCACGGGAGTACAAAGTTTTGTCCAAACAGAAGTGATGCCAGAGATCGAAATAGTACATGTCTTCCTGCCTGCAGAGCGCTGATCATTCCCTGTTGATGACCGACATCTTCCTAAACATGGCAGGTCCGACATCATATCGGGGGATGATGCCACACACTGCTGCCTTACGTCTCCTGTCAGCAAATTCCTTCATCAAGTCCCGATACTTTTCTACGAGAAGGAGAAGGAGAAGGAGAAGAAGAAGAAGAAGAAGAAGAAGAAGAAGAAGAAGAAAAAAAAAAAGAAGAAGAAAAAAGAAGAAGAAGAAGAAGAAGAAGAAGAAGAAGAAGAAGAAGAAGAAGAAGAAGAAGAAGAAGAAGAAGAAATAATAATGACAGCAATAGCAAGAAATAAGTAAATAAATAAATTAATTAATTAATAATAATAATAATAATAATAATAATAATAATAATAATAATAATAATAATAATAATAATAATAATAATAATAATAATAATAAATTGAATAGTACCATCACCACCACCACCAACAACAAGAACAACAACAACAACAACATCGTCACCATTATTCCCCTTTCAACCCTCTACCCTCCACTACTTCCCTAACCTCCACACAAGCTGTCCACTTCCCGCCCCATTCCCATCACCCACCCACCCATCCACCCAGCCACCCAGCCAGCCAACAGCCAGCCAACAGCCAGCCACTTTGCATGCCCTCCTGCCATGCATCACCAGAAAACACCAGCTAATACCTCCTAAATTACCTCCCCCAAACAGAAAACGGAGACCTATAGGAGGGGGGAGCTTCACTGGACAGGAGGGGAGAACGAGAGAAAAGGGAGAAGGGACACACAAAAAAAGAAATAATAAATAAGAGCTAAAACAGACCACGAACGGCTTTCCTATTGTAATGGGGGAGAGGAGAACACCTGCCCTCTCTCACCTCTCCCTTTTTACCTGAGTGGCTCCCATTATGTGGTGGCGCGGGGGTCATTTCTGGCCACGCTCCTGATAATTAACCTGTGCATTGATTCGTGGTATGCAACTGCTCTCCCAGGACTGAGGGGAGGGGAGAGGAGGGGAGGGGAGGGGAGGGGGTACGACTATGGGTGGTTGAACGGGTGGAGGGAAGTGGAGGGAACAGTGAGGACAAAAGGGGGAGGGATACAATACTGGTGGTGATCGTTGCTGCTGCTGCGGTGAAATTTCTTTGTATGGTGGGATTAAATTACTTCAAGTGTGGCAATCATATTCTCTCCCTCTCTCCCTCTCCCTCTCTCTCTCTCTCTCTCTCTCTCTCTCTCTCTCTCTCTCTCTCTCCTACAGGGTCAGCGGAGAAGGTCGTTAGGTGGGAGAAAAAATGAAAATAGCCCTTGATTTACTGGACAGGAATGAGAGAAGTGGAGTGGAGTGGGGGTGGAGTGGGGGTGGAGTAGGTGGGGGTGGAGTCAGTTGGTCCCTTTACCTGCGACTCTCAAGGCCCCGTAACACAATCATTGAAATCGTTCAGGTAGAGAGACGGAAAAAAAAGAAGAAAAAAACAAGACTCGCTAACTCCTGTGACGGGCGAGGGGGAAAAAATAGGATGAAGGGGCGAAAAAAACGAAGCAATTAGGAAACAGTGGAATGATTAGCAGTGGGGGAGGGAAAAAATAGATTGCTCCTATATACTGATTCGTGAGAGTAGAGAGTGGGGAGAGGGGGAGTGTGTGAGTGGATCGGTAAGTCCAGGTAAAGTAAGGTAAATATGAAGTAATTACAGGTAGGAGAGAAGGAGGGAGAGGAAGTGTGTGTGAGAACAGGTAAGGTAAGGTGAGGTAAGGTAAGGTAAGGAAATGTATGATGAGAAAAAATTAGGTTAGGTAAGTAAGGTAAGGGAAGATGAGGTAAGGTAAAACAGGGTAAGGAGAGGAAAGGAAAAGTAAGAAGAGGAAAGGAAAAGTAAGGAGAGGAAAGGAAAGGAAAGGAAAGGCAAGGCAAAGCAAGGCAAGGCAAGGTAAGGTAAGGCAAGGTAAGGTAAGGCAAGACAAGGTAAGGTAAGGTAAGGCAAGGTAACATAAGGTATAGGAATTAAGGAAAGGTAAAGGTCAGGCTAGGTATTATAAGGCACGGTACGGTTAGGTAAAATAATACAAGGTAAGATAGAGTATGGTAAGAAGAGGAATGGGAAGGTAAGGTAAGGTAAGAATGAACTAATTAGAAGGAGCTCCTGTCTGTATCTTCCCTCATCCGTGTTCAGGCTTCAAATGGTCTGTTAGGGGCAAAAAAGACCTTTACTCCCCCTACCCACACCCCGCCATACCCGAGATAGCCAGAGGGGGGAGCAGCGGAGGAGGCCTGGGAGGTGCGGGAACTCACGCGTGTAAAGCCATTTAAGAAACACTGCACTTGCTCGCCATAAAATAAAGACAACGGTGGCGATATTTTACGACGGATAATCACGGCTGCTTACCCCGGCGAATTATGAACACAGGTAAGAAAGGTAATTGAAGGTAAACGCCGAACTAACTCGAGACAATTGGTTCCTGCGAGACGTGACAAACACACTGGGAGGCTAAAAACTGCAGCATCACAGGACCTAACGATTCGTGGCTAAACAAACTTATTATTGTTATTATTGCCTTGTGTATTATCCACGGCTCGCCTGTCTCAGCCACTCCCCGATATCCAGATTATGTTTTTTGTTGTTTTTATCCATTGCTGGGGACTTCTGGGTATGGCTTTATATTATTGCTATTATTTCTTGGTACAGTTACCTATTTTTTCTTGGTAATGGTAATAATCGATCTCGTATAATGACACGTATTGCTTCTGTACAATTCGCTGCTCTGTATCATAATCACATGCGTTAAATGAATCATGAACGCACTTTCTAAATGACATACTAAAGGAAAGCATGGAATTGTAATACTTCTACAATAATGCTTCCTAACTTATATACTCATGTCTTTTTTTCCCCCAGTAGATATTTCAAAGATTTGTGTGTGCGTTTTTTTTGTCTTTTTCTCATGAATTCCCAACCCCTTCAATAGTGGGATGCATTTTTACCTAAAGTTTTGGATGTGATTAGAAGATATTATTGACATTGGGAAGTGTCTATGGAAGTCAGAAGATTAATGGCCAGAGTCTGTACTATTTTCAATACCAATACGAGTTCCTGGACTACATCAAATCTAGAATTAATAAGCAAAATGATATGAAATGCGTCCCGATACTGAAGGGTTAATCCAGTTCATTAAAGATTTTCAAGACTTGATAAAGAAAAAAAAAAAACATTGCTTCATGAATTATAGCAAAGTGCGGGAAAACAGCCAAAGACGTAATGAATAAAGTCCTAATTTATCACCTCCAAAATTGATAGAATAGATAAAAACAAAGTAATGAACCGTTGCTCAAAGATGATTTCAACACTTTACTTACTAAAAAAATAAATAAGAATAAAATAAATAAAAATGAATAAAAAAAAGACAAAATCATAAGGTACCTAATAGTACCCGAGTTCTTTTTTTTCTTTTTTTAGATGTAAGAGGAGGTATCTGGCCAAGAGCAACACAGATAGTAAAAAAAAGAGCCCATTTAATTTTCCAGATCCCTTAAAGGCTTGAAAAAATTAGCCGAAAGAATAGTATTACGTATCTTAATATTGAAAGATTAAGAAACACTGACCCAAGCCATTATAAGTTCTCAAAAGTCCCGTTGAGATCCTGAGGCAAGATCCGGATTCCTAGAGCTAAGTACAGCGGATGGAAGGCGACCACTGCACCACTGCCTCTATAGTCCTACACCATGACTACCACCACCACCACCACCACCGCCACCGCCACCACCACCACCACCACCGCCACCACCACCACCACCACGACCTCTGCCCCGCTAATACAGACATTCTACGTACAAAGTCTCCCTCAAGGTAAATTTTCCAAAACTTTTCTGCAGTTAATTACATGTGTGAGAGATGATGTCAGGTTAGATTGGGTTAAGTTAAAATGGGGAGATTTAGAAAGTTAGAAATTAGCTGTGTTTATCATTCATATTGTCATAACTTACTATTGTTTGCTTCATTATTAATTCTAAGTGAAAATCTTTATAGGGGAAATATTCTTGAATGATATTTTTGGCGATGAAAAAGTACTGTATCTTAATGACATCCGTTAAATGAACCATGAACGCACTTTTTTAATTAATACACTAAAGAAAAGGAAGGTCATGCAGTAATTCGATAATAGTTTTCGCTTACTCCTAAACTCATGCCTTTTCACAGCAGACACTTCAAGAATTAATGTTCAAATAGCACACACAGAAACACAGACTCGTATTCATAATTAAGTTACTCTCTCACCACGATAATTTTCCAAGACTACAGAGACGACTATCCAGGTTTTCAAGACAGTTTTTCCTTATAACAAACTAAAAATCTTAGTAATCCATCATCAAAACATGAACATCTTCAATTAGAGGCTTTGGAAAGTAGTGCTGGTGAGAGAGCAAAACCTTTCAGAACACGCCCCCCTCCGTTACACACACACACACACACATACACACACACACACACACACACACACACACACACACAAGAGCCAGCGGGGGTAAGTCAAGTTAGAGGGAGCGGAAGGGGTGGCTGTCTTGGCTGTCTATCTTTCCCTCATCAGCTGTCAGTTCGCCTCTGCCGTGGTGACTCAAGGTGATCGGTGGGGGAGTGTACCGCGGCCCTATGGCTCCCACTCCACACAAAGGAGGGTGAGGCAGGTCCGGGCGAGGGTCAGACCCCTAATCACCGGAAGCCAAACGCAGGCCAATCACGGGGTCATTAGCATAATTCGATTACTGATTTTGGTAAGAGCGTATGGGAGTTTTGCTATGAGGTGGTGTGGTATGGAAGGTTAAGGAATGGTATAGGAGAGAAGTATGGGGGTTTCGCTATGGGAGGGGAACTGAGGACTAAGAAATGATATAGAAGATAAGTATGGGAGATTTGCTATGAGAGGGGATATGGTATGGAGGGAAACTGAGTCAAGGAATGGTATAGGAGGAGGTATGGAAGTTTTGCTATGGGAGGTATGGTAATGGTGGTATGGGAGGGAGTGATGGGAGGGGATATAGTATGGAATGGAGTGGAGATCGAGAGAGTGCTATGGAAGAGAGGTATGGAATTGGAATGGAAGAGAATGATGGGAGTGAATATGGTAAGAAGGGAAATATATGGAAGGAGAAGGAAAGGAATTATGGAAGTGTAATATATATAGGATTATGGTGGGCTATGGTAATTATTTCTATACCTTCCAACCTCCTTCAGTAGTAACCTTCCCCCTTCTACCCGTCTACACCCACTAATTTCATATAACCTTAATAAATCATATCCACTTAGGCACTTGAATAATATAGAGAAAGAGGGAGAAAATAATCTAAACACAGACGCAATCACGTCCCATTACTTACCCAGTGAGATTAGGTTAGGAAGGCAACAAAAAAACGTAAATACAACTCAATTTTCTCCCCCCTTATTGTATTCCCACTGAGTTTGGTTATATATTCAGGTGAACGTGACGCGGGAAGCAGGTAAATCAAGGCAGGTATAATTGGCACTGTTCTAGGAGGTAATGACGCGGTGTGAGTTCTTTTTTTCTCCACTCGCACGTTTATTCTGAAGTGAGTGTGATGAATGAGATGAAAACGACGCTGCTTATTTCTCTCTTTGGGCGAGTAATGACGCGTGAGTGTTGTAGCAGAGAGGACACGTGACAGGCTGACCGGTACTCACGCAAACACGCTCCCACACACACACACACACACACACACACACACACACACACACACACACACACTTAAACTACCATTAAGCACATTATCCACTCAATATATGGACAATTAACGTGCGACCAACACTCACTCACACACACACACACACACACACACACACACACACACACACACACACACACACACACACATGCCAGCACCGGAAGTCTTGCAGCTGGAACTGAGTGACTGTGAAACAAAATTAACGTTGATAAAACATAATGAAAATAAAAACGATTAGAAATACAAAATAGAAAAAAAATTAAATTATGTGAAAGAAAATAAGTCAGAGGTAAAGAAACCAGTTGTTGAACGTCACGGGCCTCGATACTGCATCATTATCATTATCTTAATCATCATTATTACGTTCACCAAAATTGTCATCATCGTTATTCTTATCATTACCAATATTCATAAAATGTTTACATATGCAGATTGATTCTTTTATAACAAAACTTTTGTATGAATCACGAAAATAAAAATAAAAATAATAAAACACTATTCATAATCATCACCACTATCACTACATCATTATTATCTTCATCATCATCAATATTTTTCAATTTATCCACACATTTAAATTGATTCTTTTACTGCAAAACTTTCTATATAAACAAAAATATTATAAACAAAATATAAAGCTATTCATAATCATCTCCATTATCATTACAGCCACCACCACCACCACCACCACCACAAAGACAGGCAGGTGATGGTGTACAGGTATGGCGTGTAGGCGGACCATAACCCTGCACCGTCCCGCGCCGGAGCCTTGTACCAGCCAGACGTGTACAGGCGGAAAATCAAGTAAATCGTCCCTACATCCTACCTCTCTCTCTCTCTCTCTCTCTAGTCCCATCTCACTCCAGGTACTGTCTTGGAGCATCTGAAACATTGCATCCACACTTTCAATAGCCTTTAGTTGAAGTTGGGTGTGTTTTTTGAAGTGTTTTGTGTTTGTAGCGGAAAATTGGAAGGGTTTCTATATATTTTAACAGAAGAAAGAATCATATGAAGCATTCTAAAGTCGGTAATCAGAAACGCTTTGCTTTCTCACCATGACTGCTTTCCAAGGCCACGGAGATGATGTGCGGGGTTTTCAAGAGGGTTTCTCCAGTTAGAAATCTTGTTACTCTGCCTCTAGAACTGCAAAAACACCATACAAAACTCGTGTAAATTTAAATAAAGCCTTCTGAAATGGCAGGGGTGAAGCGCAGAAGTGTTTGAAAATACGAGCCTCATCATTTTTTAGGTGAAGGGTTTCAGAATTCATAACTCATAAGTCGGGTATGAGATTCTGGATCAATTGCCATTATACTTCTTTTTCTTTATACAATGTGGGCTTTTCACGGGAATTTGTGGACTAAAGGAGACCACCTAATGAAGACCTTCTAAATGAAAGTCCACTCATTTGGGAACTGTTATCCACAGTGGATGCCCAGCCTTCCCTCTGACCATAGGATTCGAAACCATGTGCTTGGGGATCCCTCGGCAATCACAGCGCTCCTACTTCACCTCTTCACTTCATCTAAATCCCTTTTGAGCTGCTAATTACCTTACCAAATCTGGATAGAGATGAGTACCGGTCAGCCTGTCACGTGTCCTCTCTGTTACAACACTCACGCGTCATTACTCGCCCAAAGAGAAATGATTAGCGTTGTTTTCATCTCATTTATCACACTCACTTCAGAATAAACGTACGAAAGGAGAAAAAATGAACTCACACCACGTCATTACCTCCTAGAACAGTGCCAATTATACCTGATTCCCCGCGTCACGTTCACCTGGTCTAATGCTATAATACAAAATTGATACAGTTACAGAGACAGTTGAGTAGTGAAGGTGGTACACAAATCTCATGTTTACTCGGGAATAGAAATAAAGTATCTCTGAGTCAACCAGATATTTGTCTAACACCTTTACTTCTCATTATGAAATTCCTTTGAAGAAGTGCCTGGGATCTAAAATTTGGAGAGTTTTACCAGTTAACCAGTTGTGCTTCATATTGTTCGTCACTTTTCTTTAACCCTTTGCCTCTTAGCCATTGCCTATAAAAGAACATACAAAAATTTAATAGAGTCCTCAAAAATTAAGTTCTACTTACTTTCACTATGACCTACGTTTCTTCCACCTTAACCGTTTCTGCTCTCCTTTGTCTTATAAAACATGGCCTCTTAGCAATTACCTATAGAGTAACATACAAAAATTTAATAGAGTCCTCAAAAGTAACTCCTTACTTTTACTATGACATACGTTTCCTTCACCATAACCCTCTCTGCTCTCCCTAATATCTTACAAAACTCGGCCTCTTAGTAAATTGCATATAAAAAATTGAATAGTTTTTAAAAAGATTAACTTCCCCTTTCATTGTGTCGTACGTTTCTTCTACCTTAACCTTCTCTGCTCTGCCCAATATTTTACAAAACTTTCCTTCATAGCAATTACCCGCTGCTCTTACTTCCACTGTGCCTTACATCCTCCCTTCAGCGTGGATAGAGTCAGCAATGGAGGTAAGTGAAGTAAGTGGAGATGAAACGATTTCCCAGACGGTATACTTTCTGCAGGGCGAAACTAAACTACCTCGCAATCCATCACACCTGAACTCAATCTCACAAGGGCAATAAAAACCTACAAAAAAAAAAAAAGAAGGAAGGAAGCCTCGCCAACCAATTCCAGGTAGCTCTCGTTAACGCAGAACCGTACCCCGCGTGAGACGAGCAATTAGGCTCCACCTCCGCCCCGGAAACCGTTTCATTAGCCAGTCCTGGAGGCGGGACGGACGCGAGATTGGTATTGCGGGGACAGTTACGTTAATGGTTTTGCCTGGGAGGTCCGCTGTCTGTGTGTGTGTGTGTGTGTGTGTGTGTGTAAGGTTATTTATGATATTTTGTGCTTGTATGGTTAGTTTGTTAC
The DNA here is from genome assembly GCA_020233015.1 of Callinectes sapidus. Classification (NCBI taxonomy): domain Eukaryota; kingdom Metazoa; phylum Arthropoda; class Malacostraca; order Decapoda; family Portunidae; genus Callinectes; species Callinectes sapidus. Next base: position 4,332,517 of record CM035213.1, on the reverse strand, counting down.
GTATTCACTGTAGGGGTTTATTTCGGAGTAACATGTATTTTATGGACTACAAGTAATATTGAGAGTAATATTAATGTTAAGATGTAGTATATAGTTTTCATTGTTATATATTTTGGATATCTGCTTTTTTGTAAATGAAGTATGTATCTATCTATCTATTTGTGTATGTATGTGAGGGAAATGCTTGGTAGAAAAAAAAAAACATATTTCTATAGATACTTGAAATTCATGTCTAACTAAACTTTACATTTTCTACTAATCTCGTCGTGTTTTCCATTGAGCACCAGAGACTCTACAAATTTGCTGGGAATTGATACCTTGAAGAGAAGCTAATAGGGTGAGTGCTGATTACATTCTAGCACTTACAGATCTAATCCCTCAATGTGAAAACTAAATGTGCTATCCAAGGGAAGGTAATAGAGTCTGAAGTAGATTAGCAATACCAGCGTCTATGAATATTTAAGTCAGGATGCAACACCGTCACGCCTTCAACACTATCTTTCACTCATAACAAAGTGAACAAAGTGAGAAAAAATAGTAAAAAAAAAGTAATAATAATAAAAAAAATAGAAATAAAAATCAACTTCCGGTATTTCTTACGTGTTATTTCCGATGTCAAGCTTCCCTTTTCCTTTGTTTATTCTCCACGTTTTTTTTTTTTTTTTCTTATTCCTTCATTTTCGTTCATGTCATTTTCTGCAACTTCTCCTCCATAACACTGCCTTAATTTCTCTTCCTCCTTTCATCAAACCATCTCACTTCCCGCTTTGTCCTACTTTTTTCTTTCATAATTTCCTACAATTCTTCCGCTATTACTTGCTCTCTTCTTTATCATTTTTCTTTTATCCTCCTCCTCCAGCTCCTCCACAAGACAGAGAGAGAGAGAGAGGAAGACAACGTTTAAATATACTGCAGGTGGCTAAACCCAACCTTACCTTATCAGACACACAGGTAAGACAGGTGAGGCACAGGAAACCCACCTCAAGACACGCTGCCATTGAAGACCTTTGTTCCTTGCCGCGTGTGTGTGACAGGGAGGAACGTCAACCCTCTGAGACGCCTCGGGTAAAGAAGCCACGTGGAGACCAGAGCATATTATACTGACGGAGACTTCACAAGGGCAAGACTAAGGTGAGTA
>CM035213.1:4312655-4324962 GCA_020233015.1 Callinectes sapidus | reverse complement strand
ATCATTATTATCAGTTCCATTACTTTACTGTCCATTGTATCTAGATTTGTTTTATATTTCATTATATTTCTACTTACTTAATGCTCTTCATTATATCATCATTATCATTTTAGTTTCCTCTCAGTTGTAGCATTTCCTTCCCTTCCATTTCCATAATAATACCAACTAACACCATTTTTTCCCCTCTCCCTCGTGGAAAGTTGACAGACACAAGGCAGGGATATCTAACCCAATAAAAGATTATGACACAAAAGATATATGTATTAGATGGGGAGATTGATAGATAGAGGAAGAAATACAACTAGATACGTGATACAATACGAGGTTGATATGATATAACCAGTATAATTCATTAGTGTGTGTGTGTGTGTGTGTGTGTGTGTGTGTGTGTGCGCGCTTAATTTTTAACTGCCCTTTGCATATAGCTAGTAATTATTGCTGTTGTCCTTCTTCTTGTTCTAGTTTTTGTGCGTGTTCTTCTTCTTCTTCTTCTTCTTCTTCTTCTTCTTCTTCTTCTTCTTCTTCTTCTTCTTCTTCTTCTTCTTCTTCTTCTTCTTCTTCTAATGCTACTGCTCTTCTCATTGTTCTCATTTTTTTCCCTTTTTTTCCATTGTTTCTATTTGCATTTCTTTTCTCTTGGCAATGATGCAATTTGCTCCAGTGGTGGTGGTGGTGGTGGTGGTGGTGGTGGTCAGGGTGTTGTTGTTCTGTTCCTGGTGTTGTAGTGAGTGTTGTGGTTTGGTTGTAATATTAGAAGTAGTAACGGTAGTAGTAACGGAAATAGTAGTAGTAGTAGTAGTAGTAGTAGTAGTAGTAGTAGTAGTAGTAGTAGTCATTATATTAAGAAATGTTCACGTAATACTTTTAGAATTTAATCAATATAAAAAAATGTGTTAGGAACTTAAGATTTCACGAGCAATACCTTCCAGAGAGAGAGAGAGAGAGAGAGAGAGAGAGAGAGAGAGAGAGAGAGAGAGAGAGAGAGAGAGAGAGAGAAGAGGGGACGGATGAACGGAGAGGGAAAAAATGAAAAAAAGTCAAAAAACCCTTGATCCTGCCTTTCGTGACCTGCTTCAGTCTGACCTTCACTGGCCTGCATTACAACTGTGTGCCCCCCCCACTCCGCCCCCATCACTCGCCTTTCCTTGTGACCTTCCCAGCCTGTAACCTTCTCAGCCTGTAACCTTCCATTTTACCCCTGCATCTCCTCATTCCCCGTGACTCTCTGTTCAGCCTGTAATCTTCTCCTCCCCCCTCCCCCCCAGATAACCTGTAACCTGCCTAGAACCCTTACATTTATTTGACCACCTAACCTAATCTAACCTAACGTAACAATAGATGCAGTCTGACCCCTCCCTCCTACCCCGAAATAACCTGTCTAGAAAATGCTATACCTTTGTTTGGCCTGCGCCCACCCCCCCCCCCCTTCCTACCTCCTCCCCCACTCCCCTCCTCCTCCCCACTTGCTTCCATCCAATGACTGACTGACCTACTTGCTTGTATCCACCCAACTACATGTCTGCTCTAATGCCCACCTCCACACCTGGCTATACTCACCTGCTATCTGGCTCACCTGCTCTCGTATATTGCAAAACTGAGTGGTCTGCTTGAGTGATGTTTAATTGTGTTTTGGGGGGGTTGTAGTTATAATTTTGTTTTTTTTGTATCCGTGTCTGTTCGTGTTTTTTTGTTGTTTTTGTTTTCTTGTGTGTGTGTGTGTGTGTGTGTGTGTGTGTGTGTGTGTGTGTGTGTGTGTGTGTGTGTGTGTGTGTCTGTGTGTGTGGTCCGGTTTTGCACTGTTCGTTTATCATTTTATGAATTGGTAACTGGTTCTTGTTGTTGTTGTTGTTGTTGTTGTTGTTGTTGTTGTTGTTATTTTCCTTGTTTTTCTTCTTTTTTTGTTTGATTTTGTTGTGATTCATTTGTTTATTCATTCATTTTTTTTCATTGGCTTATTACGTGACACGGAAAAAAATATTATTATGGTCTGATTTATGTACATTTTCTTTTCTCTCTCTCTCTCTCTCTCTCTCTCTCTCTCTCTCTCTCTCTCTCTCTCTCTCTCTCTCTCTCTCTCTCTCTGTCAGTAGTAGCGGTAGCAATATTATCACTATCCTTACCATCACCACCACCACTACCACTACCACCGCCACCACCACCACCGCTACCACCACCACCACCACCACCACCACCACGCTGCCGCCTCAGTGACCCTCGGCATTATTACTCTTATTTTCACCTCGCCTTTATCTTTTTACCGCATCGGCATCTTTCTTAAATACCATAAAAAGCGAAGGACACTAACAAAGGTCTGATTTTCTACCTCTCCCTCTCTCCCTCTCTCACTCTCACTCTCACTCTCATTCTTACTCTCACTCTCATTCTCATTCTCCGTCTCAATCTCTCAGTGTCTCTTTCCTGTGTTCTTTAATTTCTTCTCTGATTGTCTTTCTTTTAGTCTATCTTCATTGTTTTCTGTTCTTTCTTTCCTTCTTCTATTTTTAGTTCTGTTTTTTTTTTTTCCATCTCTCGTATTCTTTAATTTCTTCTCTAATTGTCTTTTTTTTATTCTATCTTCCTTTTTTTTCTTTTCTTCTTTCTTCCTTCCTTCTATTTTTGTTTTGTTCCTTTTTTCTGTTCTTTCTTTTATTTTTTCCTCCTTTATGTTCACTCTTACTTAATTGTTGATTCATTCTCAAGTTTTTTTCTTCTTTTTTTTTATTTTGTTTATCTCTTCTCTTATTTTCTTCCATATATCCTTCTTTTTTTCTCTATTTTTTCCTTTTATCACCTTTCTTCCTTACATTCCTACTTTTTAAACCTTCCTCATTCATTTCCTTTATTCCCTACTCTTGTTCTTTCTCATCCATCCTGCTTATCTTCCCTTCCTTTGTCTAATTCTTTATCTCCTGTTTTTCTTTATCTTCTTCCTGTCTTTCTTCCTTTCATTTCTACTTTGCCTTCTAATCTTCCTCAATACTTTCCCTTATTCCCTACTTTTATTTCTTCCTAGATGCCCTACATACCTTCCCTTCCTTTGCCTAATTCTTTATCTCCTGTTCTCTATTTTCTTCCTCTTCTGTCTTTCTTCCTTTCATCTCTGCTTGGCTTTCTAACCTTCCTAACTAAACCCTTCCCTTTATCATTTCCGCTTTGCCTTCTAATCTTCCCCAATCCTTCTCTTTAATTAACCCTTACTTTTTTTTCTTCCTCGTTCCCATACATACCTTCCCTTCCTGGCCCTCCCCTTCCCCTCCCTTCCCTCCTCCTCGGTGTGTCCTTCCCTGCCGCCCTAACCAGAGCAGGTCGGGTAGGCCAAAAGTTGCTCAAGGGCTTAGGGGCTCAAGGGCTAAGGTTCAACCCCTCCTGACCTTTGTCGCCTGTTGTCACTGCCCTCACAAGCTAATGGGGTGGGAAGGGAGGAGCCGGAAGAGTGCTATTGTAGTGGCGGTGGTGGTGATGGTGGTGGTGGTGGTGGTGGGGGAGAAAAGGATGACAAATAAGGGATAGGTTATAAAGGATGTTTTGATCCTTATCGATATGTTAGTGGTGGGTATTCTGGTGTAGATTGGTAGATAGATAGATGGATGGATAGATAGAAAGAAAGATAGATAAATAAATAGAGTGATAAATAGATGAATTCATATATACAAAAGGAGAGAAACCATCATAGCACAAATTAAAGAAGAGATGAAATAAGAACACAAGACACGAAAAAAAGAGAAAAAACAAGGAAAAAAAGTAAAAAGAAGAAGGAACCCTACATCACCATAAACACATGAACTAAACCACTTTCCCAGCAACTTCTTTTTTTTGCCAGCAGTAGCAACCCTTAACTTACTTAGCAACTGTGGGTCTGGCAATGGTCACAGCGAGATATCTATGGTATAAAAAGGCGCAAAATAACAATAGCAACCATCAACTGTGTTACCTGTTTGGGTGAAAGTATTTATAGAGAGTGTATAGGTAAGAAGAGGCCGAGAAATAGTAGAAGACGTGAAGTAGGAGAGATTAGGTGATTAGATGATAAAAATAGGGATTAATGGATGATAAAATGATTGATGTAGAGAAAGAATAAAGGAGAAGAGAAATGGAAGAGTTTGCACGAAAGGGAAGTGGTAAATGAGTGGATGAAATGAGAAATAGTAAAAAAGATGAAATTTACAAGAAAAGAAAAAAGACGAAGAAAAATGAAGAACCAAAAGAGGAAACAGGAAGACCAAGATGGAAAGATAAATGAAAGAGTAAAGAAAGTAGGGAAAAAATAAAAGAGAACGCGAGAATGTGTATGGAAAGGAAAAAAGAGATGAAGATAGAAGAAAAGGAAGAAAATATAAACGAAGAGGCGAAGGAGGAAGAGGAAAAAGAAGAGTGGTAGGAGTTGGTGGTTACTATTACAACCATGAGAAGGGAGGAGGAGGAGGAGGAGGAGGAGGAGGATAGAACAGGGTTAGGAATGTGGGAGGAGACATGGAGGAAACGAAAAAGGGAGGAGGAAATGAACAAAAAGTAGTTGTAGTAGTAGTAGTAGTAGTAGTAGTAGTAGTAGTAGTAGTAGTAGTAGTAGTAGTAGTAGTAGAAACAGCAGAGATAAGAGATGTAATAAAGAAACAGAATAGGAAAAAGAGAAGAAGAGAAGACGTGAAGAAGGAAAGAAGAAGAAATCAAAGAAGTGGGAAGAGTAAAGAGGGAAACAGACAATGAAAGAGGGGAGAGAACGAAAAAAAAAGATACAGAATAAAGATCGTGATAAAAGTAACACGAAGAGCGACTCAAGAAGGAAAAAAAGAAAAGAAGAGAATAGAACTGAAAAAAGTGAAGAGAGGGAAGAGAAGAAGGAAAAAAATATGGTATTAAGAAATAAAAAAAATTAATAAGGAAGAAGAGAAGGAAAAGAAAGAAGAAAACTAGTCAAGGTTAATTTAGAAGAGAAATTTGAAGAATGAAAACAAATAAAAGAAAAATAGACAGGCGTGTATGATGAAGTGCGAAAGAGGAAGAGAAAAAGAAGGGAGAGAAAAAAAAGAAGTGAAGGCAAAGTAAGAAAAGGAATCTGAAGAAAGAAAACAAATAAGAAAGAAATGCGTGTATGAAGAAGGAGGAAGAAGAGAAAAATAAAACAGTTAAAGAAAAATCAAAGAAAGACACAAAGAATAAGAAAAAAAGGAGACAATAAAGAAAAGAAAACAGAAAACCGCAAAAGAAGAAGAAATGAAAAATAGAAACGCGTATATGAAGAAGTAAGGAGGAGGAGGAAGAAGAGAGAGAAAAGAAAAACAGTTAAAGAAAATCAATGAAGGACATAAAGAATAAGAAAAAATGGAGACAACAAAGAAAAAAAATAGTAAAGCGCAAAAGAAGAAGAAAAATAATAATAGAAACACGTATATGGAGAAGTAAGAAGGAGGAAGAAGAGAAAAAATAAAACAGTTAAAGAAAATCAATAAAGGACACAAAGAATAAGAAAAAAAAGAGACAACCAAGAAAATAGAACAAAACCGCAAAGAAAGAAAGAAGAAGAAGAAGAAGAAGAAGAAGAAGAAGAAGAAGAAGAAGAAGAAGAAGAAGAAGAAGAAGAAGAAGAAGAAAGAGAAGACAAAATCAGAACAGTCCAACTTAAAAACAAGCAAAAAGTGAACCGTAAAAGTACAAGGAACAGGAAGAAAAGTACCTTAATGTTTTACACACCCCATAATAATAATGATAATAATCAATAAGACTCTCAGCGTTCAGCCTCATAGCAACTTTTTCTGCTTGATCTTTTTACCTCAACTTGACTTCGTTTATGGAGAAAATATAAATTGAAAGGACAGATGAGGAAGTACTGCGTGTGTGTGTGTGTGTGTGTGTGTGTGTGTGTGTGTGTGTGGCTGCATAAACAGTGAAGGGACGATTGGAGGGGAGGGAATATGTGTGCGTTTGTCTGTCTATATGTGTGTATGTATGTATGTGTATAAGAGAGATTGGAGCAAAAATTATGGATCCACTAAGGAGTTATGATAATGATTCTTATAGTAACCCTTACATACATACATACATACAGACATACATACATACAGACAGACAGACAGAACGGAATGGTAAGGATTAAGAAACATAAGATAAAAGATCGTCACTATGACATTGCAGGGAAGACAATTACACTGACTCCTCAAGCTATGACACGTGCAGAGAGAGAGAGAGAGAGAGAGAGAGAGAGGGGGGGGGGTCGATCAGTAATGAAAATAACAAAAACAACACTCAATAAGAAACTAAAACAAACAAAAAAATACAAGGATAAACAGAAAAACCCGGAAAAATAGCAAACGAACTAATGACGGACAGACGGAGAGGACGGGAGAGAGAGAGAGAGAGAGAGAGAGAGAGAGAGAGAGAGAGAGAGAGAGAGAGAGAGAGAGAGAGAGAGAGAGAGAGGAGAGAGAGAGAGGGAGAGGGAGAGGGAAGTGCAAGGAACAGGTGGGGAGTAGGTAGTGGTGGTGGTGGTGGTGGCGGCGGCGTGGGAGGCGCGGGGACAAGGTTCAGCGTGTTGTGGATCTGGAAATGTCGGGCAGAGAGTCAAGGCCGAGCGGCGTTACTTTACCTACCCGAGCCACGAGCATCACTACTCTTTATAACTGAAGTCACCCCCCGCCCCCTTTTTTCTTCCCCTGACACACACCGGGGACTTCCCTGAGCACAGTACCCCGCCGCTGTACTGTTCAGGGGCGGCTCAGGTTACATCATAGGGTACCGAGTCATTGTCACCCCCTCTCTTGTCTTGAAAAGTGTCGGTTTCTGCGTCTGTGTCATTCGTGTTGTTTGCAAGATTATGGTGGTTCATATTGTTGTTATTGTTGTTGTAATTTTGTTTTCTGTGTTAATCTCTCTCTCTCTCTCTCTCTCTCTCTCTCTCTCTCTCTCTCTCTCTCTGTTTTTACTTATTTCTGATGGTGGATAAAGGAATATATTGTCATCTTAACTAATTCATCTTTATTTTACTCATATTCTTATCCTCGTGTTATCTATATGGCTTTTATTATCTCTCTCTCTCTCTCTAACTCTCTCTCTCTCTCTCTCTCTCTCTCTCCGGATGGTACTAAAAAAGAGGCAAGAAAGAAATATAACGGTGGGGAATGGAGTTAACAGGACAAAGCGCTGGGAGGGACGAGTGAGGCAGCGGGACAAGAACACCACAGCGAGGACAGACCCGAGACAGACAGTGGTCCCAGTAGTCCCACCCAGACCGTGTTATGTAGCCCCCTCCCCCTCCTCCTCCTCCTCTCCCACCGTCATCCTGTCCCCCTGTCCCCTTGTCACCCTGTTTTGTAGCGCCCCCCCTCCTCTCCCATCGTCACCTCGTCATCCTGTCTCCCTGTCACCCTGTTTTGTATCGCCTCCCTCCTCCCCCACCGTCATCCCTTCCCCCCTGTCCCTTGTCCCCCTGTCACTCTGTCATTCTTTTACTCTGTCACCTGCTGGCTTTGTTGGGGAAGGCAGGGTAGGGTGTGTTAGAGTGCAGTGCTTTGTCTTTACTCTGTCACCCTTTATGAGTCTGACAGGGGTTAGTGGAATGTGTTTAACTGTTCACCCTGTCATCCTGCACACCCTTCATTAAACTATTCTATCGTAACCTAACTTCACCCTGTTATCCTTCAGAAGTCTAGCAGGGGGTAGTGTGACGTGGTATGTGTTAACTATTCGCCCTGTCTCCCTATCACCTTTGCACACCCTTCATTAAGTCTGTATAGGCCTAAAGAGAATACATAGGCCTCTGTTGAGGATTCAGGGCCTTGTTATCACCCTATAGAGACACACCCTCCTCTTCCCGACACTTCCTGGTGCCCCTTCACGCCCTTGCCACTCAACCCCTGCCGCGGCTCCTAAAAAGTGACCCCTGACAGTCAAGCGCACACCCCACACACACCTTGACTCACGCCGGGGAAAGAGAGAGAGAGAGAGAGAGAAAGAGACGGAGAAGAAAAGGAAAAAATATATATACAAAAAAATCATTCCCTTCTCATAAATAGGTGAACATAGAAGTCACGTGGGACTGAAATGGGTGAATTTTTTTATGGAGGTGTTGAGAAAAAGTGTTGGAATTATAGGGCAGCTGTGGAGAGGGGGGGAGGCGGTGAACCTTAAAACAACTGACATTTGCTATGTCGAGCAGCGGTGGTGGCCGTGAAAAGGGTCCGCTGGGTGCTGCTTTGTGTGCGTGTGTGTGTGTGTGTGTGTGGGTATGTACATCCGTTTTATTGTTAAGCAGTAATTTTTTCCTCACTTTGTGTGCAAGAGTTTGTTATTATTACTATTATGATTATTGTTGTTGTACATATTACCATTACTCATTATACGTGTGTGTGTGTGTGTGTGTGTGTGTGTGTGTGTGTGTGTGTGTGTGTGTGTGTGTGTGTGTGTGCGTGTGTGTGTCAGTGTGTGTGTCAGTGTGAGTGAGTGTGTGTGGGCAAGCGCTATTTTTATCACATCTCATTAAAATCCACTTAGAATGCTATCTTTTATTATTAGATACTATTGTTGTCCTCTCGTTTTACTGTAATACGTGGATGTTACCAGGCACTTGCTGTCAGGTGGGCCAGGAGTCACATTGCACTTTTTACTTCTTCCCTCACAATCCCGACACGCCCGGCCACCTGACTTACTGATTACTACCACCTCTTGTTGCTGTTTTGTTATGTACTGTGCGTGATAGAGGGAACCGTATAACTGAATCCCTGAATGTATGAGCGAAACAAGAGACAAGACAAATACACATAACTGATCGAATACATAAAAGATGAGTTCCAGGACGTGATCAGAAAATAAGTGTTAGGTAATGTTATTGTGTAATTCAGTAAATGACACTGAGAGAAAGAGAGAGGGAGAGGAGTGTGGGTATGATCTTTTACCTGGCAATGGAGGGAGGAAAAAGGAGGTATGGAGGGTACATGTGTTTTAAGAAGGCCGCAGGGTAGGTATGTAGGTAGATAGGTAAGAGAGGGAGAGGGAGAGGGAGAAGGGAGGCATGAGGGCGTGTAATTGGGTGAATAATGAGTATGTGTGTTTTTTGTTACCAGTGATGCAGGGTGTGGAAGAAGTAAGGAAGAAGGAAGCGAGAGATAGAAGAGAGAAGAGAGGAAAGGAGGGAGGAAGGGAGGGAAGGAGACTCTTGTGTGAGGGAGAGAATAAGGAGGGAGAACATGGAAAAAGAAAAATATGAAAGAAAAAAAGGAAACATACTAAACTGAGAGAGAAACAGTAACAAATAAAAAAAGACAAACAAAATAAAAGAATAACTAGGCAGAAAATACAAAACAGAAAAAGAAATAGAAACCGAAGAAGAGAGAGAGAGAGAGAGAGAGAGAGAGAGAGAGAGAGAGAGAGAGAGAGAGAGAGAGAGAGGGAGAGGGAGAGCGCGCGTGTGAGTCGAGGGTGAGAAACTGGAAGGAGAAAGTGATTCATTCAAGGTCATGAAGCGAACGAACGGAGCGGAGCACTGAACCAACGCACACACACACACACACACGCACACACACACACACACACACACGGACGGTCGGGGACTCAGAAGCAACCAATAGAGAGAGACACTGATGGTATTTTCTGTGGCGCGGCAAAGTAAGTGTGGCTGTGACATTTGCTTTGTGTACCTCACCAACTCTTGTCTCGGCCGCGGTGGTGGTGGTGGTGGTGGTGGTGGCGGTGGTGGTGGTGGTGGTGGTGGTGTTTGCTTTTGGTTAGAAATTGTTGGTATTTTGGTTAGGTTAGTGTGGGTTGGTTGTTGTTGTTGTTGTTGTTGTTTTTGTTGTTGTTGTTGTTGTTGTTGTTGTTGTTGTTGTTGTTGTTGTTGATAATGTAACTGTTTTTCTTGTTTTTTTCTTTTCATTTTCGATTTGTGATGTAAAAAGGTGAATCTCTCTCTCTCTCTCTCTCTCTCTCTCTCTCTCTCTCTCTCTCTCTCTCTCTCTCTCTCTCTCTCTCTCTCTCTCTCTCTCTCTCTCTCATTCTATACCCATTATCATCATCTATTTCGCAGCGACTTACTACAAAAAAAAGTGTATTGATATTCTTACATTTACTAGACAAGATAAACTCTAATAATGATGCTTACACTTTTACTGAACTTAAGCTTTATTACGGTATCATTGACTTCAAACATACTTTAGCACCACGCTTCAAACAATGCGTTCAAATACCCGATCTGTATCAAAAATAGAACAAAAAAGTGTATTAATTCACAGTAAGGTGATTAACTATGAAGTCATTGAGGCATGCTTCTCAATTTTTCCTTTTGTGGTTTAGGCATGGATGGCGTGGCGTGATAAATAACATTGGCTTCGTATTGATAGCGATAGCATATAAAAGTCCTAAGTAGAATGTACATGCATTAAATCTTTCACTGCGATATGAGACGACTTACAACATTAAGAGCAATGCATGAAACCTTTATTAATATCTGCGAGAAAGGAGTGCATGAAAAAGAGTACATTTTGCCATTTCTTCCCAATATAAAGTTTTTAGTTACCTATGGAACAAGTGAAGATGTAGTAGAGTGATCAGTTATTAAGAAAAGATGGAGGAAATGGCAGTAAAAGGGTTAATGTATACCAAATTCTTGAGCCACGTTCCTGTTTACTTCACTTCTGGTTCTTGTATGCATGGCGTGGATTTATTATGTATGGTCTTGAGGTTTTAGTCTCGATACGTAGACTTGTATGGAAAGTTATCAAATATCATTCTTGTATAGTTAATTTTGGAATTTCATCGCTATTTATCCGTTTCAAATGATATCCTTCTACAAATAGCATTGTTTTATTATGTTTGTTCGATGTTTAAGCTGTTTTTTTTTTATGTAAGAGGGGGAATCCGGCCAAGGGCAAAACAAAGTATGATTAAGAAAAGGCCCACTGTGGTGCCGGTCCCTAAACAGGATTAAAAAGATAGTGTTTTTTTTTTCTCTCTCTCCATTTTATTTATTTATTTGTTTATTTATTTATTTTTATTTTTATATATTTATTTATTTATTTTTTGGTGTGAAGAATGTATATATGTGTGTGCGTTTAAGTTCATGTAGTTTGGAACACATGTCTCAGATCACTATGTATCCTACCTAGGTTTTGTTTCGTTTTTCAACTCGGATTTTTCCTTCATATTCCCTTCACTTCCCTTCCATCTCTTCCCTTCTTTCTGTGAACATACAACAATTTATCACTCGGTATAATTTGTATAGAAAGTTGTCAAATTCCATTCATGTATAGTTAATTTCAAAGCCACATCCATATTTGTTTCATATGTTATCCCTCTCTATAAATAGCTTCGTTTTATTATGTTAGGTTGATGTTTAAGATTGGAACACATCTCTCGGATCACGCTTTATCCTACCTACTTTTTCTTCTACTCAGACTCCCTTTTCCTTCTTCAAATACCCTGCACTTCCCTTCCACTTCTTCCCTTCTTTCTGTCCACCTTCGATACAATGCGTGCGTGAAAAGTATGACAATTTATCACTCGGTATAACGTAAAGTGCAGGTGTTTTGATGGAAATGCGCTTACCATAAATTAGGAGTTCGTGATTATGCTCTTCACACGAAATTTATTAGCTAAAAAATCCCACGTAATTGCAGCAGGAATAGAAAAAGAAAACGAAAAAAAAAAAAAAAGACAAGAGGCTGCGTGAGTTACAGGATCCATCAGTAATTATTGGCAATGACAGAGAGGTATGAAGTTGTTATAAGTAGGACACGAAAAATATATAAAAAAAGTGAAAAAAATCATACTTTCTATATTTTTTTAAGGAACCAACTCCTCAGCGAGTCTTTTCAACACGTTATTTTTACCTTGGCTGGATGCTTCTTACATAGAAAAATAAAATAGAATAAATAAATAAATAAATAAATGAGATAAATAAATAAATAAATAAATAAATAGGAGCTTCTTATTTAGAAAAAAATAATAATAAATACGAGACGAACTAACCACATTAATTCAACGCGACTCTACTCTCCTGTTTCCCTATACAGCTACGAAAAACAGAGGCTCAACACGGCATGAATCAATGGAGCTTTTAGTAGTTATTGGTGATGGCAGACAGGTATTCACGGACACGAGAAACACCAACCTGACTGATCACTATTACTTGCCACACCGCTACCACCACCTACACCACCTACTTTCCCACGCCTCATTAGAACAGAGAACACAGAAGCTGCACACGGTATGAGTTAATGAAGCCACGGATGTGTTTTATTGGTTATATGAAGGGAACACGACGAAAACACCAGAACTGACTGATCATTCTCTCTCTCTCTCTCTCTCTCTCTCTCTCTCTCTC
>CM035213.1:4242952-4267868 GCA_020233015.1 Callinectes sapidus | reverse complement strand
GAGAGAGAGTTATGTAAAATGAATATATCTCACTATCAAGGGGGGGAAAATGACGAAAGAGAGACTGGAATGTGCCTGAAAGGGTGGTGCGTGGGGGGTTGGCTTGTCAGAGGGCAAGGGATGGAAATGGATGGGCATGGATGGGAGGAATGTTGGAGGCAAGACTCTTAAAAGGGAAGGAAATGGAAGAAATCTACATGAGAAAAAAAAATGTTTGGAATTGCTGAGTTTAAATGAAGATACTGCAAATGGATATCGGATAATCTAATTGTCTTGTCTTACGTTCAGTTTTTTTGTTACTTGCACCAGAAAGAAGGATTAGATCACATTCTCCAAGTAGAGCTTTCTCCTTCCCCTCACTCACTCACTCTCTGCAAATCACCTTCACCCTTACAAGTTCGAGCAAGTGACACATTTTCTACCCGACCTCGTTCTTCAGGCAATGCGTCGCATAATAATTTCAAGTTTTCTAACGCAGCCAAAACAAGAGATACAAACGCAAATCCTCTAACTCTCTCTCTCTCCCTCTCTCTCTCTCTCTCTCTCTCTCTCTCTCTCTCTCTCTCTCTCTCTCTCTCTCTCTCTCTCTCTCTCTCTCTCTCTCTGTCCATTTCTTGCATCCTCTTCTAAACCATCATTTATTTCTCTTATCGTTCATTTCTTCTCCTTCCCAGTGTCACACTTTCCACATTTTCTCTCTCCAAGAAAGAAAAACTCCTATACCACACACACACACACACACACACACACACACACACACACACACATACACACACACACACACACACACACACACACACACACACACACACATTTGAAGTACAGAAATTCTCCAGCAAAAGGTTATCACGTGGCACTTCACATTAACAATACCATGAAAAAGTCAACACACTGTACAGACACGACGAGCCACGGTACGCTTTAGTCATTAACAAGGACACACACACACATGAAATAAAAATATGTTGAAGTGCATATCATATGAAATTAACGTATGTAAGATGAAAAAAAAATTGAATAGATAAGAGCTTTGTAGGGAAAAACTTAACAATATATATGAAGCTACCTGAAACTAAATGAAAAAATAAATACTCCTCACTAAAAACTTTAAAAGAAAGAGAAGAATTTCCACGAGTAGTTAAAAGCTTCACAAAAAAAAAAAAAAAAAAAAAAAAAACATTACAAAGAGCCATTTTTGCCTGAAATATAAAAGTAATCCAAAATAGTTGCAAGTTACATTACCCTCCAAAAAAAGATAGCCCTAACCCAACCCAACCCCCCCCTCAAAAATAGTTACATGTACTCTCTAGGATTACAAGAAACTGAATTACAAAAAGAGAGGAAAATGAATATAAACTGAGCAAAACATCAAACAGCCTCACTCAAACATTGCTAAAAAATCATAACGGCATTTCCTCCATCACCTCCACCCCCAAACCCCTGCCCCGCCCCTCACGCCACCAGACAGACAGCCCCCAGCAGTTCTGAGTACCGGGAAGCCCCAGCCAGCATCAGGCCTAAAGAAGCTCCGGCCGGCCAGCTGGAGTGTCAGTTTTTGTCTCACCTGGACCAGTTCTCCTTTGAGGGTCACATGTAGGAGAGAGAGAGAGAGAGAGAGAGAGAGAGAGAGAGAGAGAGAGAGAGAGAGAGAGAGAGAGAGAGAGAGTTGCCAAATTTTGTCTCTGTGATCCTTGGCTGCTCTCTATCACAAGCAAAAAAAGAACTAAAATAAAAACGTAGAAAGAAATCATCCATATTAGGATCAAAGAAACAGGACACGAACTCCATCAAGAACATTATTTATTGCTACTTAAAACTTTTCTTTCATCCCCTTCCCTGCCTTATACGTACTTACCTTCACACACACACACACACACACACACACACACACACACACACACACACACACACACACACACACCTGCAATCTTCGTCAAATCAACCCAAGTGATGTCTTTATGATGGGGAAAGAAAAAGACAAGAGAAAAAAAATGAGACAAAAAAATATATAAACACACAACTTTAACATATCTATCGCATCTCGTTCCTACTTTTATTTTCGTCTCCCTCGGACTTTTTTATCTAATCTCCATTCATGGCGTGTCTTCCCCTTCACGCCCACACTCTTCCCTTCCCCTACAGGTTAGTCCAGTTACACCCACAACCACACCCACACTATCCTGCCCTTACACTGTCCACACAAACACCACGTCGTCTTCATAGCATCTATAACCCCATCCAATGACAAGATAACTCTCTCTCTCTCTCTCTCTCTCTCTCTCTCTCTCTCTCTCTCTCTCTCTCTCTCTCTGTCTGGTAAATTCGTTCTATTCATCCTTCTCTCTCCTTCATTCCTGACGAGGCTCTCCTTCCTTCCCCAGGTGGAGGGCGGCAGGATTGACCACGCCCTTCACGACAACCTCGCCCACCGTGCCTTTGAGGAGGTGGTGGCCATGGATGCAGCCGTGTCAGCAGCACTCAAGGTAAGGCCCTCCCGGGGGACATCTATTTTACTCGGTTTACTCTGGTTTGTTGAATTTTGTTGAGTTTCCCCCCTTTTGATGCCTTATAGAAAACGGGTTATTTTCTTTTTCTTTTTTCTTGTTTTAATAATGTGTTTTTCTTTCTGAGTTTGTTTTGTAATAGGTCTGAACAAATTGAGTTGTGTTATTTACTTAAGTTTATTCAGGTTTGTTAATTTTTGTTGAGTCAAAGTTTTAATGCTTTATGAAAGAACAAGTCTGTGGTTTTTTTTTTTTTTTTTCTTTTTCTTCTTTCTTCTTTCTTTGTTTTTAATTGTGTATTTCTAACAGGTCTGAAGAAAATTAATTATGACATTTACTCATGTTTATTCAGGTTTGCTTAGTTTTGTGAAGTATCCGTTTTTAAATGCTTTTCAGAAAACGGGTTATTATTTTTTTCTCTTCTTTCTTTTTTACATTTGTGTTTTTTCTAAGTTCATTTTTCTAATTAGTCTGAAGAAAATGAGTTATGATATTATACATTAGCTTATTAAGTCTACCTTCTAATACTTCTGCTGAAAGACTAACCATTGTCATTTTTTTCTTGTTTATCTGTTTTGCAATCACTGTGTTTAGTTATTCAATAGTTGTATAGAAGAAAAGCGTGTCATGATATTATCTGTCCCACTTACAAAGTTCACTTCTCACTATCTGTACTAGAAATGGTCTTTTCTTGTTTCACTTGCTATCTAATTAACTACCTTCCAAAACTTACATAGAAAATAAGTCATTATCTTTAGTTCCTATCAAGTATTTTCTACATCTCAAAAAACAAATCAGTAATTTTTTTTCACTGCTTTTACTTATATCTTTACGAAAAACGGCCCATTACCTTTATTTATATCGAGTTTATCATACAATTCTTTATAGTAAACGAGGAAATGGCTTCTTAGTTTGCTTATTTATCTATTTACATACTTTTTCTAAGTAATTATGACCAGTACCCTTTTTTTATAAAGTTTATCCTTCATTGTTCACAGAAAACGAACTATTACCTATTTTTTTTCCCCGCGGGTTATTTGTAGAGAAAACGAGAACTTGAAGGCCAGGCTTGTATATTTCACCCGCGTGGCATTTGGAATTTTGGTCCCTCACTTGTTTTTACCTGTCATGGGAGGGATGTAGACCACTCACTGCCGTTCTTTTTAACCAGGAAGAAGCATTACGTGTAAACCTTCCCTCTGACGTAACGGAGAGGTGGCTATGAAGTGGTAGATTAAAAATATTAGACAAAAAAAATAACTGTGAAACTTAGAAGGTATCTGAAACTTAGTGACTTCCTTAACCCCTTCAGTATTGGGACGCCTTTTTCATATTCATTCTGTTTATTATTTTTCCGGTTTTCTACAGCTTCAGAGACTCATGTTGGGGATTGAAATAGTACAAACAACGACTATTAATCTTCTGACTTCCATAAACCTTTCCTAATGTCAATAAAACCGTCTAATCACACCAAAACACGTGTTAAAAAACGTCCAGATACTGATGGGGGGTTTACAAATGTTTCTACTGGTTCAGGTGACGGACAAACAAGATTTATACATTATCAATACAAAAAAACAACAACTTGGGAACCCGGTTAGTCATCACTATGCCCTTTGGAAATTAGGAAAAAAAGGATAAGGGTGAAAGATCAAGATGTTAAAGGGGAATGTGCAACTGAAGGCTGAATAAGAGGGAGATAAAGAAAGGGACAATTAAGTAAAGGTTAATCTGGTTACCAAGGAATCGAAGAATATGTTAAATGGCGAAGATGATAGACCGAAAAAGACGTGTGAGATAAGAGAGAGAGAGAGAGAGAGAGAGAGAGAGAGAGAGAGAGAGAGAGAGAGAGAGAGAGAGAGAGAGAGAGAGAGAGAGAGAGAGAGAGAGAGAGAGTAGTAAGAAGTGGAAGAAAACGAAGACAAAATAGAACAAAAGGCAAAGAACGAGACGATGACGAAGAAGAAAACAAGGCAAATGAAAAAAAAAAAAAGAAAAAAATAGAATAATGATATGATGAAACTGGGAAATTACGAAAACAAACAAACAAACAAACAACAACAACAACAACAATAAAGAGAATAAGAATAAAAATGACGAACAAAAGAGGAGAAGAGAGAGAGAGAGAGAGAGAGAGAGAGAGAGAATGGGAGATAAAAGGTGAAGAGAAGCGAGAAAAAGAGGGAAGAGGAGAGGGAAGAGGAGAAGGAAGAGGAGATGAACAAGAGCAAGAACAAGAGTAAGAACAAGAGTAAGAAGAAGCTGATGACGAAGAAGAAGAAAAAGACGAAGATGAGTGGAAGAAAGAAAGAAAGAAAGAAAGCAATGAAAGAAATAATGAAAGAAATGAAAAGAAAATAGAGAAGTACAAAAGCATCAACACCATAAGAAAAGGAAACAACAACAACAACAACAACAACAAGACACACCCTCCTCCCCTCCCTTAATACGTGACACGGAACTCACAACCCCACAACCAAAACTTTCCATATTGCACAATGATACATACTTTCCTCCACCCTTACATTGCTAAGTGGGAAGAAATGTGTGCGTGTGCGTGTGCGTGTGCGTGTGTGCGTGTGTGTGCGTGCGTGTGTGTATGTGTGTGCGAACCAAGGCTAGAACTCAATGCTTCGTTTCATAATCCGGGTCGGTAAAGTGATACAATTTTTTTTTCTTCCTGGCATTTCGTAAAGTGTAGTGGTGGTGGTGGTGGTGGTGGTGATGGTGGTGGTACAGTGCCTTACTTTCCGCCTTTCATGTACGGTGCGCCTCCTCACTGTCCCAAAGGTCACCCAGTTTAGGCACTGCTGAGTCACTGCGCCTGGCCAAATGCGAAAAGGAGTGAAGGAATAGGAGAAGGAAATAGTTTGCGGTTCAAGAGGTCAATAGAAGGAAAAGGAATAGGAAGAGGAGGAACAAGAGGAGGAGGAGGAGGAGTAAGAAAATGAAGAAACAGTCAATTTTAGAGGTGTTAAAATAGGAAAAGGAGTTGAATAAAGCAATTTGGGATTAGTAAGGCGTTAAAATAGGAAAAGGAGTTGAATAAAGCAATTTGGGATTAGTAAGGCGTTAAAATAGGAGCAACAGAAGGAGGAGGAGAAGGAGGAGAACAGTTTGCAGTTCAAGAGTCGAATAGAAGCAAGATAAATAGGACGAGGAGAAGGAAAAGGAAGAAACAGCCAATTGTAGGGGTGTTAGAATAGAAAACAAGGAAAATAAAGCAGTCTGAGATTAGAGAGGCGTTAGAATAAAAGCAGCAGGAGCAGGAGGAAGAGAAGAAGGAGGAGAAGAGGGAGGAGAAGGAAGAGAAGGAGAAGTAGGAAAAGAAGAAAAACATGCAGACACTTTTAGAGGCATGAGCTAATCAGTACGAAGGTAAGGAAGCAGACAGACAGTTAGAGGAATGTTGAAGGAGGAGGAACAGAAGGCGTAAAAGTGAGAGGGAGAAATGAGGGTGAATAATAATGAAGGTTAGAAGAATAATACCAATATGCATACAGGTTATCTCCCCACAATAGGCGTTTATATCAGAAATTCATGATGGCTTAAATGTCAATCGCCCTTTGTTTTGTTTCACTGTAGGAGAGAGAGAGAGAGAGAGAGAGAGAGAGAGAGAGAGAGAGAGAGAGAGAGAGAGAGAGAGAGAGAGAGAGAGAGAGAGAGAGAGAGAGAACAACGACTATAACAATAACTCCAATAACAACACTACGAAATAGAAGAATAAAAAAATAAGAACAACAACACCAATAATAATAACAATAACACAGACTAGAATGAAAAATAACAATAAAAATAAAAGAAAAGGCTAAAAAAAAAAAAAAAAATAGGGGGAAATGACCATACCGTTATTTGGGAAGGTGACATGTTTAGCACAATAAACTTTTTCTACCAGTGGGGGGAACAAAAAGACATACCACAGTGTCTCCTTGCTCCACTTCTACACCCTCATGACCGTAAAGGTGTCTAAATACCACACAACGTTATATAAACATGATATCTAGTGGACATTTTTTTCCCAGTGTCTGTGTGTGTGTGTGTGTGTGTGTGTGTGTGTGTGTGTGTGTGTGTGTGTGTGTAACGGGACAAATATTTGGTGTAATTTTTCTTTTTTCTCTTTTTTTCTTGTCTCGCACTCAAGTTCAAACATCACATCCCAAATGTCACCTTTAGGGCCCCGAAGTGTGAAGGTAATGAGGGTTAGAAGAGAAAAAATACGCCCTACTTAGAGTGATCCTTAAAGGTTGGCCCAAGGACGCACACACACACACACACACACACACACACACACACACACACACACACACACACACACACACACATGCACACACACGCACTCGCACACGTAATCTCCCTCGATTAGATCTTACCTTCCTTTTATTAAACATTAATTCCTAGATCTCACTGGGTATGTTCCTGTTTATTTTCCTTTTTTTCCTTTTTTTCCTTTTTATTTTCTTTCTTACTCTAATGTGAATAAAGTATGTGACTATTACTACATACCACCACCACCACCACCACTACTACTACTACTACTACTACTACTACTACTACTACTACTACTACTACTACTACTACTACTACTACTACTACTACTACACACATTATCATATTATTCAACAACAACAACAATAACAACAACGACAACAACAGCACCACCACTACCACCACCACTACCACCACCAACAACAACAACGATGATAATAATGCTAATAATAATAATTAGATCACACACATATCAGTCTCCCCTAACTTTATTAACCTTTGCTCCCCTCCCTCATCACAATACTTGTCACGCCAGGTGGGGCACGAGCGGGAAAATTCAACAGATGAATAAATAAAAGCGAGGTAACGTTTAATAAGCCCTCAAGTGGTCCCTGGTTATATTTAGTAGTTGAACACGTGTGATTGAAAGATAAGGACACTCTCTCTCTCTCTCTCTCTCTCTCTCTCTCTCTCTCTCTCTCTCTCTCTCTCTCTCTCTCTCTCTCTCTCTCTCTCTCTCTCTCTCTTTAAACATTAATACTTCCGTACTTACATATTTTGCCCAAAGGTACTCTATCGTGCAATCTATTTTAAGGGCAACGATTTTGAAAACTTATTCACATCTTTACACTTACAATATAAAAGAAAATCTTATATCTGTACATATTTACAATTACAGATATTATGATTACTAATGTCTTAATATTCTCTCTCTCTCTCTCTCTCTCTCTCTCTCTCTCTCTCTCTCTCTCTCTCTCTCTCTCTCTCTCTCTCTCTCTCTCTCTCTCTCGTTCTATATAAAAAAAATTACTGTTTCTCTTCATAATTCTCTTATGTAAATGTATATAATTTTCTTCCTGTGTTGCATGTTAATTCAGTCAAAACAAGCGGCCTTCTTCAGATTGTATATGTCTTTATTTTCCTTCATTCCATATAGTGTATTGTTAGTCTGTACAGGTTTATTCTTTTAATATGTACAGTTTTAATTCTTGTTTTCTAGTTTGTGCAGTTTTTTTCTCCTTCTATCTAAACAGTGTTATCTTTTAGTTTATGCAGTTTATTCCTTTGGTCTGTACAGTTTTCCTCTCCCCCACGCAGGAGGTGGACCTGGAGGAGACGCTGATAGTGGTAACAGCTGACCACTCCCACGTGATGACTATAAATGGATACCCTACCCGAGGAAACGACATTCTAGGTTAGTTTCTCCTTAAAAAACGTCACCATAGAAAACTAACCTCCTTAAAAAATCACCATAGAAAACTAACTTTTTATGGGTAACTTTGATATTCTTGGTGTATCGCATTCGTGACATTTGGTTTTGTTTCAGGGATAGTCAACGAGAAGGGAATGGTGGATAACCTGCCTTACACCACACTGATGTTCACCAATGGCCCGGGATACAACTATTCGGTGGTTAATGACACGGTAAGTTGTCTAATTTCTTACCTCATTAAGTCTCAATCTTTAAGGGGACTGGCAAAATAGTGGTCTTTTTATTTTAATTATTTTTACTCCCCACACACAAAAGAAGAAAAATATAAACGAACGCTGAACTATTTGTCTTCATATTATCTTTAGCATTTAGTTTATCAGTTATTTATTATTATTTATTTATTAATTTATTTTTATTGACAACAGAAGGGGAGCAAACCACACTAATAAAACAGGTTGGATGGCCAGCTGCACTTATGTATCCTTAATTGGTAACTAAATAGACGAAAAAAATAATTATATCATATACCGTGTGTGTGTGTGTGTGTGTGTGTGTGTGTGTGTGTGTGTGTGTAAAGGTAAACCGGATACTTGCACGTTGAGTGGGAGGGGAAAGATACAGTTAGCTTTTATATACACATCTACAGGTAAACATTCTCACGTCTCATCAATCAATCTTGTTAATTATCACGAGAGACAGGTGACACGGGTTGATTATGGCAAGTAAATGGTATTCGTAGTTTGTTTTCTTTACACTTAATTGATCTATGTAATGCACATTCACACTACTTCACAAGCTTAAGTATACAGGTGAGAGTTGACATTAATTAAAAAGGTAACCTATTCAGAAAGCACATCTTTTTAGTACAGAAGCTAAATTATACAGGTAAGATATATTAACACCAACTCACAATCTAAACCATAGAAAAATATGAAAAATTATAGAAACGAGAAAAAAACTTTCAATAAATCATTTTTTTAAGAACCAACACAAATGGGCTTTTAACAACACTATTTTGCCTTTACCTGAACAATTCCTACATAAAAAAAAGATTACCAGATATTCACACTAATTCCCAAGGTTATCTATTCACGTTATTCCCATGTTATCCCCCGCTCCCCCTTATGAGGAGTGATGCATTACTTACAGGTGTGTCGTTTACCTGCAGGTGGTGCGCCATGACCCCTCAACAGTGGATACAAGGGACGTGGACTACCGTTACCAGGCTGCCGTGCCCATGCCGCCCATCAAGGAGACCCACGGGGGAGAGGACGTGGGCTTGTGGGCTATAGGTAACTGCTACGTCTTAGTAGTGTTTATTTGTTGATTGATTTTTATTTATTTATTTATTTATTTATTTTTCTCTCTCCTTCTTTTTACCGCTTCTCCTCCTTACGTGCTTTTAACATTCTCTCATTTCGTTCCTTTACGTGCTTTTACCACTCTCTCCCCTAGTACTTCTCCCCCTTAAGTGCTTCTAACATTCTCTCCCCCTACCACTTACCCACCTTAAGTCCTTCTAATATTCTTTCCCCCATATGTATTTCTAACATTCTCTCCCTTACCACTTATCCCCCTTACGCGCTTATAACAGTCTCTTACCTAAACTAACTTATCACTTGTTCCCCTTACGTACTTCTTACATTCTCTCCCTTACCACTTATCCTCCTTACGTGCTTGTAACATTCTCTACTAACCTAATCTGACCTACCACTTGTTCCCCTTACGTGCTTCTAATATTCTCTTCCCCTCCGCAGGCCCGATGTCCCAC
This sequence comes from Callinectes sapidus, assembly GCA_020233015.1. Classification (NCBI taxonomy): domain Eukaryota; kingdom Metazoa; phylum Arthropoda; class Malacostraca; order Decapoda; family Portunidae; genus Callinectes; species Callinectes sapidus. The sequence goes on along the minus strand of CM035213.1, from coordinate 4,257,895 downwards.
CTCTTCCACAGGACACACGAGCAGCACTACATTGCCCACGCCATGGCATACGCAGCTTGTATCGGCCCCAGCTTGGATGACTGCAAGCGGCCGTCTCATAGCACCTCCTCCTCTGGCCGTTCCCTCCGCCACTACTACGAGGACTTGGCCATAGGGACGCCCCGCAAGAGGCCACAGGACACCAAGGTAACCCACACTGAGCTCTTCAAGTCACCGGTAGATGGCACTGAACAGTCGACAAAGCTTGGATCAGAAGTTGTGGAGAATCTGAAGTTCCCAACACTGTCCCCGGTACTGCAGCAGCTCCTGGATAATAAGGAAAAGGTGAGAGAAGTGTGAGTGATTTGTGGTGATGTAGTGGGGGTTTAGATTTACGGTGTTGTCTGTAGTGCGGTTTGAGTTTGTTTTTTCTTGCCTCTATCTTCTTTTTATTTTTGTTTTCTTTCTATTTCTTCTCTCACCTCTTTTTTCATACTTTTCTCACTTGTCACTTCTCGCTTCTTCTTCTTCTTCACATTTCTTTTTCTTTCCTCTCTATCTTCTTTTGTTTTTGTTTTCTTTCTATTTATTTTAAGGCTTCTCACACCTATCTCATTTCTTTGACTTCTTTATTTTCTTCTCTTTTCTCTCACTTCTTTTCACTTCTTCTCACTTCTTTTCACTTTCCTCACTTCCTTTTTTTTCTTTGTTTTTGTTTTCTTTCTATTTCATTTAGGGTTTCTCTCACACATCTCTCTCCCTTCTCTCATTTCTTCTTCTTACCTCTCTCACTTTTTTTTTTCTCCCCCTCTCTATCTTTTGTTTTTGTTTTCTTTATTTCATTTAGGGTTTCTCTCACACTTCTCTCTCCCTTCTCTCCCTCAAGATCCTGACAGCGGAAGGACCTCAGTCAGTGAACGCCTTCAGTCAAGCAGCAAATGTGGACCAGTTACTAGGAAGGAGCGCCACCAACCACCGCGGTGTATAAAACCTTCCATACACCACACTCGTTAACTAAATCCCATATTCTGAAACTCTCTCTCTCTCTCTCTCTCTCTCTCTCTCTCTCTCTCTCTCTCTCTCTCTAAGTATTTCCAAGGGTTATAAAGGTGATTGGCTGGTTTCTCATGCTTGTTTCTCTCACTAAAATCGTAAAAACATTCTTAAAATCCGGTGAAATGCTTTATTTTCTCTCCATAACTGTTTTCAAGTGTTATAGATATGTTTAGTTGGTTTCTCAAGAGTGTTTTATTGTTGATAATGTAAAAATCTTACTATTTTCTCGCTAAAACAGTAAACAAGCCATTAAGAAAAGGAGAGAGAGGCTTTAAGACATTTGCCCCTGACTTTTGGATAACTCTTTTGAACTTTATGGGGACTGGCAAATTAGTGGGCTTTTTAATTTTCACTATTTTTGTTGGCCTTGGCCTGCTTCTCCCTCTTACATAAAGAAATATCAAGCAATGTGTTTTGAATGAAGCAGAGTAGAGGCTTAGAAGTGCTTCAGAATAGGGTTTGAAGTTCCTCAGTGCTTCGAAATCCTTACCTTGTCTTCCTCGATGCGTCATAAACTAACTGGATGTGTTGTAGCTGTGTATTGAGTAGAGAGTGCCAGTCTTGGATGTTTTGTTAAAGCTATTCTTCTTTCTCTCCCTCTCCCTCTCTTTTTATTTCACGTATTTCTTTGTAGTGTTTGAGTGTATTTTGCGTGTCGTGTCTTGTGTGTGCGTTTGTGTTGAAGTGTCGTGTAATATTGTGTACATAGTTCGTGGTGGTTCGTGGTTCCCCAGTCGTGCCTTTCGTCCTTCCTGTCCCCCGTCCCTCCCTGTAAGTGAAGTTTCTATCAGACAGTCTTAAGGGTCAATAAATCTGGGCTCGTATTAACAGAGATTCTTAAGATGTGATTATTTTAGACGAATTTGTAGTCTTGAAATCCACATCAACGTTGGGAAATTGGTCTTATTAGCCATTTTCTTACCAGCAGTACATTTGAAGTTGTTGATGAGATAATGGCTAAAGTGCATCAATTTTGGGAGGTTAAAGATCCATGTTAATCTCGCAAAATTGGTCCTGTTAGCCATTAATCTCAACACCAGTAAATTTAAAGCTTTTGACCAGATAATGACTTAAGTACAACACCAATATCAGGTTAAGAAAAAGGTCACGTACTTAAGAATCTTTGCCAACACGGGCCCTGTGGTGCTGTTTGTTCCTCCTTCGTGATATGTGTTAGTTTCCCGTGAAGTTATGTTACAGATTTTGTTGTGGCTTCCCATTGTACATGTTAGAAGTTTCTGTTAATTGTGGAAATACATATGAAAACTTTGAAAAAAAAATATATTCCGCGTGAGTGTTATGCAATGTAGAATTCGAGATATCTTGAACTTACAGCTTCTTTGAATATGGTCCAAATATACGGTGTTGATTTTATAGAGGCTTGAAACATACAGTAATACACTTATGAGAAAAATTAATAATATACAGATTGTTGTGCACAGACTCCCTGACACATAATACTATGATGTTTGTTTTTTTAGTTACCATACCTAATCAATAGCAGGTGTTCGTGTGTGACTCTTAATGATGAGAGGAGTGGTACCTTTGTTTTCCTTTCTCTTTCTTTTTTTTTCTTAATATTTTACCTTCGTGTGTGACTTTTGATGGTGAGAGCAGTGTTACTTTTGTTTTCCTTTAATTTCTTTTCTTTTTTCTGAACATTTTACTTTCGTGTGTGACTCTTAATGGTGAGAGAGATGTTACTTTTGTTTTCCTTTTCTTTCCTTTCTTTTTCTTTTATATTAACATTTTACCTTCATTAGATTTATCCTTTCTTTGAGCAGAACAATCAAATATCAAGATTCTCCCTCTCTCTCTCTCTCTCTCTCTCTCTCTCTCTCTCTCTCTGAAGGTCCTCCCGGCATTTCGAGTCATGTCCGAGTGTCTTTAGTGGGACTTCCGTGTCTCTCTCAAGTACAACCAACAGCAGGTGATGCATTTTTTGGTGAACTGAAAAGAGCAACTCCACAAAGTACAATAATGAAGATTTTAAAACAATTTCCTCTGTGGTTTTAATTAATGGACTTTCCTCTTGTTTTATTTAGACGTTCTGATGTTTTTTGGTATGCGATTTTAACTTGATTTCTTTCTCCTCCATTTCACTGGCATTCCTGACCTATTTATACTCATTATGCAGCCACACCCATACCTTCACCCATACTCTACATTCGCACCCACGACCTACACCCATCACTACACAGCCACGCCCACATCTCACACCCTACACACATATGCATCACGGCCCCCACCACCCCCACCCTTGTATACCGGCGCCCTTCACCCTCTACAAGCCACACCTTCGATATTGATCTCAGACTTTTAATGCCAAATTACCCTATTGTCATATTGTATACACACACACACACACACACACACACACACACAAACACAGTACAGTCTTAGTAGTGTGTAGAAGTGTGTTGGGAGTATTTCAGTAATTTTCCTCTGATATCTTTGTCTAAATAGAAATACTAAGTTACGTATCCTTAATGAACCGAGAGAAAGTTAGCTAAAAGAAATAAATTAGTTTGTAATTTGAAATGTACTCCACTTGTTTGGGAAAATGCGACCCCAACGAAATTAATATATTCAAATACCACACTTCATAATTCATAACGCTTGATTTATAGCTAGTTAACTCCATTTTTTTTTTATCTTTTTATACTTTACCAAAATTTCCTTATTACTATCACTATTTTAACCATTTCAGTTACGTTGAAAATCTTATAGTAGCGCCTTATGACCACGATGTTGTGGCGCCTCCCTTTTTAAAACAATGCGTCACTGGTAGAAGGAGAGAGCATCGAGTGAGGAGGAAACAGACAATCGGTCGGAGGAGAGCCAGTGTGTGGAAGGAAGGAGTGAGGCAAGGCTGTGTTGTATCCCCTGTCCTGATTCTCCTGTGTTTTGGGAGGACAGTGGGGTGTATTGTGGTAATGGAAGTGGTTCGTGTGGAAGTATGGTGTGTGGTTAAGAGAAGTACCATAATACAGTGTTAAGTGATGGCACAAGAGGGTTAGTTGTGTTATTCTCAGTAGCGAGGGAAACTGAACTTGTGTGTTTGTGTGTTGTCAGTAAAATAAGGTCATTTTTCGCCATTAATAAGAGAAAATTTCTGGTGTTTCGTCAGTGGTGAATGAGTACGATGAAGAAAAACAGTTAAACTAATATGCTGAAACTGAAAGAACGACATTTTCCATACAATTCATTTCCTAAACAATGTGAAGACTCGGGTGGTTGAGGCGCGTCCTGAAGCAAGTCTCGAAGCACCAGAATGAGTCTGAGCGTGGCACGGAAGCAGTGATCCATAGCAAGTAAGTAATGGAGGAAACTGAAGCTGTGTTGGGGTTTTCATATGAACCTTTGAAGCACTTCCAGCACTTTTACTCTTAACTCATCAGAATCGAGCCTTATAAACTAATCATCATAGAAGCATTAAAACTCTCAACTTCAGAAACATTAAAAGAAGATTAGACAAGTTTATGGATGAGGATGAGAGGTGGAATTTGACAGAGGTGCTCACACAGGGACTGCCACGAATAGGTCTAACGGCCTCGTGCAGCTTCCCTCATTTTCTTATGCTCTCACATTAAAATCGTGATAGTAATAAGGACAGGAAAAGAAATAATAGGCTTAGGTTTCATTAAGTTAGATTTTAATTCAACAAGGAAACAAGAAGACATTGGTTCACAAATACAGTGGTGGATGAATGGAACACCCTCGCTAACAAGACTGATAGAGGCGAGTCATCAGGAAGCTTTAACATTAAGACAAAATCATGGATCGGAATCATAGATGGAATAGGATAGGCAGACTTCATAACAGGGATGACCTCTTGTTGGCCTGACCGCCTCTTGCAGCTTCCTCATGTTCTTCAGACTGCGGTGGTGATTGGCTAGTCCCACGCTCGCTCTCTTTCGTTTGCCACGTAACCAGCAAAAGTATTTAAACAGTGATCAGACGGCACAATCAACTTCAGCTACTGCTTTTCATTTGGAAGCTGACAAAAAAAGAGCTGGTGAGACTATATGGGGCCTTTATTGGCTAATTCCTTTGATCTTTAAGGGGACTGGCAAATTAGTGGGCTTTTTATTTCTATTATTTTGATACCCTTAGTCAGTCTCCCTTTCTTACATAAAAATCACTGGTATTTTGTACGTTATCCAACCCAAATGCTTCCCTTAATAAGTTACCGAAAGAGTACACTAAGAGACCCAATATAGGGAGTGAGAGGAGGGGAGGACCAGTGGGGGGAGGGACGGGGTGGGTGTTTAGTAGGAAGGTTTGCAGACGGGATGGTCGAGGCAAGCGTCACAGCAGCACTTGTCAGAGACTCCCGGGCAGTCAGTGTCCAGCGTGCACTGAATGGGTGGGCCGAACCTGGTGCTGAGTGGGCATTCAGCGCGGACGGGCGGGCACTGGTAACCTGGCTCTGTTAGGGGAGGGAAGGAGAAAGAATCAGGAAATGTTCTCTTGATGTTTATGATTCATGTATACGTTCAGAATTATTGCTCTCTCACTCGACTATTCTAAGATTAATGATTGAAATAGAGAGAGAGAGAGAGAGAGAGAGAGAGAGAGAGAGAGAGAGAGAGAGAGAGAGAGAGAGAGAGAGAGAGAGAGAGAGAGAGAGAGAGAGAGAGAGAGAGAGAGAGAGAGAGAGAGAAAAGAAATACAGATAGACAAATAGAGAAACAAACACAGAAACACACCACAAAGAAACACAAGAACAGGACAAGCACACAAACAAAAGAACACAGAGAGACAAATACAGACACACAAAAACACACCACACACAAAGAGGCACAGACACAGAGACAGACACAGACACAGAGACAGAGACAGAGACAGACACAGACACAGAGACACAACACAACACATAGAGAGCTCACATCCCTGACCACTTACTCTGGTTCCTGTCACACACGTACTGGCCGTAGAGGTCCCTGGTGAAGTGCTTGCAACCAGCTTTGATGTGGGTGGGGACACTGGAACCACACTGATGACCAATACCACCAATACCACCAATGCCACCAATACCACCAATGCCACCAATGCCACCAATGCCACCAATGCCCCCGTGTCCTCCTCCGTGAATCCCACCACCATGTACTCCCCCTCCGTGAATCCCACCACCATGTACTCCCCCTCCGTGAATGCCCCCATGCACACCTCCCCCCAGAATGCCCCCAGGTCTTCCAGGTCTGTTAGGTCTGCCAAAATTCCCAAAGCCGCCCCTGGTGTCATCTCCCGCCACCGCCACCACACACACTGCTGCTACAAGGCACAGGACCTGGAGGGAGAGAGAGGGAGAGGGGAGGGATTAGGACATTAGTATCGTTGTTTGATATGGGAAAATCTGGATCTGTATTCTGAAATCCTTTGCGCTTTCACCACGACTGTCTTTCAAGGCCACAGATATGACTCGTAGGGTTCTGAAATGTATCTTTTTAATTGATAATGTAGAAATCTTGTCACTTTGCCTCTGGTGCTATAGAAAACGTCTTAAGGGACTCGTGTCACTTGAAATAAAGCCTTTTGAAATAGTGGAGGTGAAGCACACTAATGTTTCTTTCGACTTACTATTGAAATACTACTAATGATGATAATAATATTGATGGTGATGATGATAACAGTGATGACAATAATAATAATAATAATAATAATAATAATAATAATAATAATAATAATAATAATAATAATAATAGCGACATTTAAATATGATGATTTTTGGTAGTAGCAGTAATATTAGTAGCAATGATGGTAACAGTAGTAGTAGTAGTAGTAGTAGTAGTAGTAGTAGTAGTAGTAGTAGTAGTAGTAGTTGTTGTTGTTGTTGCTGTTGTAAAAATAACGAAAACAACAACAGTAATAACAAACAGTCTCTTCGGTGGATTTTCGTAGCGATGTTAAAAAGAAAAGAAAAATATAAACTACTACACAGGCTAGAAGGAGGTCAGGAAAGTGTAGGGATGGAGAGCTGAATGGACGAGGAGGGAGGTACTCGTAGTGGCGGAGGGAGGGAAGGGTGGACGGGTGGAGGGGGAGGAGGGCAGTGGTGAGGCAAAGATGGGGTGGTGGAGGGAGAGAAAGGGAGGGAAGAAGGGAGGGAAGGAGGGAGACATCTTGACAAACACCACCTCCTTGTTTATCTCTTTTTGCAGAAATGGACACGAAAAATCACTTATAATCCGTACTCCAGAGAGAGAGAGAGAGAGAGAGAGAGAGAGAGAGAGAGAGAGAGAGAGAGAGAGAGAGAGAGAGAGATTCTTAGGATATATTTGTTTTCATCGGCTTATATTAATGTCCCTATTTTCTCCATGTGCATCTTTTTCCCCATTTATTCCGTCTATTCTTTCATTATTTTGCTTCTCTTATTTTTTCTTTCCTCTTTTATTTAATCTCGCATCACGTGGTATTTAATAAAGGGTTACTAACATCTTCCTCACAACACTGGCTGGTAGATGCAGTTTAAAGGCTCTTCAAAATAACATCCAATACATATCCACAAGTGAGAAGAAAACGCCTTCAGAATATAAGACTATGACCACAAAGAAATCGAGTCTCAGCTGTTCCTGTCTGTCTAGTTATCTGGTTGTCTGATTCCGGGGGTTTCAAGGTCTCCACTCGCCTTACCTTCCCTGCACACGTGAGGCGCGCCCACCCTCACCAGCCGGCCAGTGCGTCTTAGTTAGAAATTATTAACCCCCTTCAGTACTGCGACGCGTTTTAGTACTCACTCTGCTTATTATTTGGCGATTTTATACAGCTTAAGAAACTCATGTGGGGATTTAAATAGTACAGACTCTCCTGACTTCCATAGACCCTTCCTAATGTCAATAAAATGGTCTTATCGTACCCAAAACTCAAAGTAGAAATGTTTCCTAGTAACGAGGAGGTTGGTTATATAATTTCGAGTGAGTGTGTGTGTGTGTGTGTGTGTGTGTGTGTGTGTGTGTGTGTGTGTGTGTTGGTTTTTATTTACTTCCCTGGTTTATGCATGCAATTGTGAAGGGGGAGTGTCTGCTGTTATTGTTGTTGCTGCTATTGTTGTTGTTGTTATTGTTGGTATTGTTGTTGTTGTTGTTGTGGTGGCGGTGGTGGTAGTGTTCTCGTTATTGTTGCTGCTGCTGCTGTTGTTGTAATTGCAGTTGTTGTTGTGGTTAAGTCAATGTAAACATTCAAGGAAGGCTATTGTTAATTCAGCGGTGTACAGCCTTCTCCTACGTATCCGGGTCTTCGCTGTTGCTAGCATGGAAATCCCTCACAATTTATGGGGCGCCCGAAGCTATACACGAGTTGGTGGTGGTGATAGTGGAGGTGGTGGTGGTGGGGTTGTGGTGGTGGTGGCGGTGGGATACGTGCAGCGGCCTTCATGTTATGTTGTATAAGATTCATTAACCCTTCTCCTTTTTTTTTTTTTTTTTAAGGAAGAGGAGTTCTGGTCACTGTCGATAAAAAACGGATACACCTTGCTCTCTCGCCACAACTATTTCCTAAGGCCACAGAGATGATTAACCACGTTCACAAGAGTGTTTTTTCTTCTGTTGATAATATAGAAATGTTAATTCGTCACGAGAAACATAAAAATACTTTCATTAGGTTATTTGACTTTAACTAGAGTTCTGAAAGTATTGAAAATGTGGAGCCCGGAAATTTTTCAGAATATATCCCAAAGGTCCGTATTTTGCAACGCTTTGCTCTCTTATCACGACTATTTCCAAAGGCCAGAGAGACAATTAACTATGTTCTCAAGACTTATTCTCTTGTTAATAACGGAGAAATATTGTTAATTTGTCCCTAGAAACGTGTAAACACTCTTAACCCCTTCAGTATTGGGACGTATTTTTCATACCAATACTTACTATTTAACGATTTTATACACCTTCCGAAACTTACGTGGGGATTAGAATAGTGAAAACTCTGGCCATTAATCATTTGATCTCCATAAACCTTTTCTAATGTCAATAAAATTATCTAATCGTACCGAAACCTAAAAGCAAAAAGAGGACCCATTACTGAAGGGATCAAAAACTCGTGTGACTTCAACTAGGACCTTTGGAAAGTACTCAGAGTGCAGCGCCGGAGTGTCTGAGAATATAGTGCTAGGATTTGTGTTGGTGCCGGGGGAATCCCACACCATCCCAGAGACTAGACCTGTTTCTTCCCTTGGTGTGCCGGTAGAGAGAAGTGGGTCGAGCACACGTGTGGCGCTGACCTGTACTGCTGCGCGGGGTCAAGATTAATGGGGCGAAGAACTGCATTCCCTAACGTCCCGCCGTCTTGCCTCCTTAATTGAAAGTTGATGTCTGAGTTGGGGTTTCCAAGATTTCTATTTCATGGTTCTTTGCTATTGTGAAGATTATTAAGGTTTTTATAGGTGTTCTTTTTAATTATTATTCTAGTTTAGGTTTCCAAGAGTTCCTTTTCATGATTCTGTACTCAGGATGGACTGTTGTGAAGATTATTAAGGTTTTTATGCGTGCTTTTTTATCATTATTCTAGTTGAGGTTTCTAAGAGTTCTTTTTCATGAGTCTTTACTTCACAGAGACTATTGTGAAGATTGTTAAGGCTTTTATGGGGTGTATCTTTAAAATTATTATTCTAGTTGAGGTTTCCGGGAGTTTTTTTTCACGATTCTTTACCACGAGTTTTTGGTATGATTAGACGATCTTATTGACATTAGGAAGAGTCTGTGTTTTCTTCTTCCTGTGACTTGAACTCTTTTATAATGGAGGCTTAGAAACACTTATCCTCCATTTTTGTATGATGCTTTTCCTATTCTTGTCTTTCTTTTGGGAATAGTAACACAGTTGGCCTTTCTTTGTTGTTGTTGTTGTTGTTGTTGTTGTTGTTCTTATAGTTGTTGTAGTTGTTGTCCTTGACCAGTGTCCTTTTACATAAGAAAAATCTCTCTTTTTTTTCTAAGGCGCAACACAAAGACATGAAAGAGTTACAAGTCTGGCCTTTGATAGACATAACACGCGTTGCTGTAATGTTGGCGTGGTGAAAATGGCGAGGGTTGACTCTGCTTCTTACTTTAGGATAGAATAAGACTTTTTTGTGTATTTATAAGGGATTCTGACCAAGGGAAGCAAATGAAAGGGGAAAAAATATATACACTGAACCGCCACTGTTTGATATCTCGCACGTATTGTTAATGATTTTGAGGGGGGGTCAGATATAACTACCCTCCTTCAGACACACATACCACTATCAACACTATCATAATCACTTGTAATGTTAACGAAAGAAAACACATGAAAAATACACAACTAAAACATTACATGACACACACACACACACACACACACACACACACTAAACCCTCAAAGCACAAAGCAACACTCCTCACAAAGCGACAATCCAAACTTACCTTCATTTTCCGACAAGTATCTACGTTCTGTTCTCTCTCAGGACCCATGCGACCTTCCTTTATATACTCGCGGCGCACCACACACACCACGGCGTCACCAGTTCAATGCCACACACCCTTGGAGATCTCAAAAATACACGTGTTATCCCTCAATTCGCACTCGTTTTCTTTGCACGTGCGGAAAGAAAATGAGGTACACGTGTTGAGGGTTTTTTTCTGGCACGTGTGATGTGGTGGTGCAGTGGTGGTGGAGTGTGGTACAGTGACATTTGTGGTGGTCTTTGGCAGGTACAGTGGTGCTATGGCCCGGCCTGAAACGTGTCTTCCCTCCTCCTCCTCCTTTTTTTTTCTTTCTTGTTTTTCTGTCTTCTCTTTATTGTGTATCATCGTCAGTGGGGTTCGCTCAGACCAGTTTTGTTATTTTTTTTCTTCTACGAAACAAAAACATTCGCTAACCCACGATTTAGATTTCCTCGTAAACATTCCCTCTGCTCAGTTCTCAGTCCTCCTCCTCCTCCTCCTCCCCCTCAGTCCTTCTCCTCCCCCTTCTCAACATTCACCAATTGCCTTTTTCTCGGAAGGTCTCTTTAACTCTGCGATCTACACCACAACACAGTCCTAAAACAACGAAATCTTAACTAACATCGACAAAATAGATAGAAAAGATCATAAAAAGGAGTACGTTTAAGTCTTTAGCAACTAGAATGGTTTGAGATGGCTGAGTTAATAAGAGAGTGATTTGTTAATACGGAAGACAAACTAAATCGCAGAAAAAGTGTTTAATCTCATATTCTGAAACGCTTCTGCTATTTAACAACACTATTTAAACGTACACGAGTTTTTTTTTTTTAAGGCGTTTTCACGGTTCCAGAGACAGAGTAACAAAATATCCACATTATCAACCGGAAGAACACCTTTGAAAGCCCCACTAGTCATCTCTGTGGCCTTGAAAACTTGTCGCTGGTTGACTACAAATACGAGGCTTAATCCCTGTAACTTTCTCTTGATGCTTCCCATGCGGACCTTCCATGCATGCCCAAGAGGTTAGCAGGTGGGCAGGGGATGGCAACACTGTCGTACCTTCCCAGAGAGGCGGGACTCGGGCATTATACTCGTTGCAATCAGGGAATTTTCACCCGCTGGGGAAAAACGAGGGACATGCGAAGTTAACACGATGGACCAGACTTGCAATTCGTCCAGCTTGTGTTAACGGAGACAATGTGGAAGTGGGAGAGGGGGGTGGAGAAAATGTGGAGGGAGGGATCATAGTTTGTGTTAGTGGAGAGAATGATAAGGGAAAGGGGATGTTGGTGGAGGGAATGTGGAAGGAAAGATATGGAGAGTGTGGAGGGAAAGATTAGTAGTGTTAATAAAGGCAATATGGAAGTAGAGATCAGAGGTTGTGTTAGTGGAGACAATGATGAAGTGGAGGTGTTGATGGTGGAGTGAATGTGGAAGGAAGATCAAGAATGTAGGAAAGAGAGATTAATAGTGTTAATGGAGAGAATATGGAAGAAGAGTTCAAAGTTTATATTAGTGGAGAGAATGTGGAAGTGGGAGGGAGAGATAGTGGTGGAAAGAATATGGGAGAAGTTAGAAAAGGCGGTGGAGAGAATGTGGAAGGAGAGATTAGAGGTTGTGTTAGTGGAGAGAATGTGTAATTACAGACGAGGGAAGCTGTTGTAGAGAATAAGGAAGGAAAGATCAGTTGTATTATGGAGAGAATGTATAAGTGGAGATAAGGAATAGTGTTAGTGGAAAGATTATGGAAGGAGAGGTGGTGGTGATGTTAGTGGAAAGAGTGTGGAAGTACAGACAAGGGATAGTATTAGTGGAAAAGTTATAGAAGAAGGGATCAGTAGTAGTATTGATGAAGGAAGTGCATTAGAGGTCAGTGGTATAGTTATGGCAGTGTTTCTTAGTGATAGCCAGAATGAAGAAGAAAAAAATAGCAACAATAGCAACATAAAAACAACAATAACAACAACAGCACCATTAACAACACAGAAGGACGAATGAATGAGGAGGAGAACAATACATAATGAAAAAACAAACAAGGGAAGAAGGAGGAAAAGACGAAGAAGAGAAGAAAAAGAACAATTGCATAACAACACCTTAAACAAACAAACAAACAAACGACGTCATCACTACATAACCTTCACCATCGCACAACAAGAACAACAACAACAACAACAACGATAACAACGACGACAACGACAACTACAACTACACCACCACCACCACCACCACCACCACCACCAACAACAACAACAACAACAACGCATTATCGCCACAGGTGTCTCCAGGTTAATTACAAACGAGTGACTTGCTAAAAACTTCCTTTTATTCTCTTATACTTTGTTCAAGAGGAAAACAGCGGCGAGAGAGAGAGAGAGAGAGAGAGAGAGAGAGAGAGAGAGAGGGGGGGGTAGGCCTGGCTGCTGTACGATGCTAGAATGTTGAGTGACGTTGGAGGGAGGCAAGGAAGAAGGGAGGGAGGGAGAGAGGGAGGGAGTGAGGAAGAAAAGGAATGAGGAAGAGAAGAAGGGAAGGAAGGAAGGAAGCGCAGAAGGAGAGAGGGAGGCAGAGCGGGAGGGAATGAGGAAGAGGAGGGAAGGAAGGAAGGAGATACAGAGAAAGGAAGAGAAACAGAGAGGGAGGAAGGGAATAAGGAAGAGAAGGAGGATAAGAATATACATAGGAAGGAAGAAAGACACGGAAGCAGGGAGGGAATGAGGAAGAGGAGGAAAGGGAGGAGGCACACATAAATGGAGGGAGGCAGGTAACCAGGGGGTGAGGAAGAAAGGGAGGGAGAGAGGCAAGGAAGAGAGGGAGGGAGGGAGGGAGGAAGAGAGGGAGGAAGAGAGAGGCAAGGAAGAGAGGGAGGGAGGGAGGGAGGGAGTGAGGAAGAGAGAGGTAAGGAAGAGAGAGGTAAGAAAGAGAGGGAGGGAGGAAGAGAGGGAGGAAGAGAGAGGCAAGGAAGAGAGGGAGGGAGGGAGGAGGGAGGCAAGAAAGAAACTCAAGGCAATGGGATTTTACGCTCACTGCAAACTTTCCAGTGACGTCACAAACTACCATGACATCACACACTGAGGCCTCCAGCATTTAGACTCCTATTCTTAAACACTGCTCTCTCACCGCACCACACCAATTTCCCAAGAGACCATCCGGGTTTTCAAGACAGTTTCTCCTTACGACAAACTAGAAATATTGCCATTCTTTCGCCAAAACCATGAATAATGACCTAAAAAAACATGGCTACCTTCGATCAGAGCCTTTGGAAAACAGTGATGGTGAGAGAGCAAAGTGTTTCAGAATACTGGCATTTAATCGCCAATAGAAAGTTGTAAGGAAGAAAAAACTAACAAAGAACGAAAGAAAATTACAATAAACAAAGGAAATAAACAACACGAAAACAACTGGGAAAGAAAGAAAGAGGAAAAAAGGAAACAAGAAAAAAATGTACATACACAAAACATCCCCAACACACACACACACACACACACACACACACACACACACACACACACACACACACACACACACACACACATTACGAGTTTAGAAGTGTTATAATCGCTATGCTTTCTCACCACTGCTATTTTCAAAGGCGATAGAGATAAATAGTGGAGTTCTGAAGAGCGTTTCTACTATTGATAATGCAGAAATGTTGTTAATCTGTTGCTTGAATGATAAAAACAAACTTGAAATCCTTTGTAATTTCAAGTAAAGTGTTTTGAATATAGAGATACAGCGTAGAAGTGTCTCATAAGGTAGAAATATTATTGTTTAAGAGCGTTTCTTCTGTTAATAATGCAGAAATGTTGTTAATCTCTTGTTTGAATGATAAAAACAAACTTAAAATCCTTTGTAATTTCAAGTAAAGTGTTTTGAGTACAGAGATGCTGCGTAGAAGTGTCTCAAAAGCTAGAAATATTATTGTTTAAGAGCGTTTCTTCTGTTAATAATGCAGAAATGTTGTTAATCTCTTGCTTGAATGATAAAAACAAACTTAAAATCCTTTGTAATTCTAAGTAAAGTTTTTTGAGTACAGAGATGATGCGTAGAAGTGTTTTGTAATGTATGTAAAAGAACTATTGCTTTATTTTATTCTGTCTTACTTGATTTCCGCGTGTAGTTATTTAATGGGAAGAAAAAAAACAGTGAAGATTGAAGGGAAGTTAATGTATAGTTTGATTTAGGTCTTTTGCTTCATATTATTGTTTATTTACGCCTTGGCAACATTATTCGTTACATAAATTTGGCTGAATTAGAGAGATGAGAGGAAATTTTACGCTATAGCCCTTTTAAATTAATTTTGTACCGTAAAAGAGACGAAAATCAACTATTCTCTCTCTCTCTCTCTCTCTCTCTCTCTCTCTCTCTCTCTCTCTCTCTCTTTGGGAACGATTTCTATACCAAGTACTCTATAAATGCTAAGGGTTCATCTGCCCTGCTCTCTCTCTCTCTCTCTCTCTCTCTCTCTCTCTCTCTCTCTCTCTCTCTCTCTCTCTCTCTCTCTCTCTCTCTC
>CM035213.1:4238914-4242407 GCA_020233015.1 Callinectes sapidus | reverse complement strand
GAGAGAGAGAGAGAGAGAGAGAGAGAGAGAGAGAGAGAGAGAGAGAGAGAGAGAGAGAGAGAGAGAGAGAGAGAGAGACTAAAGAAAAGAGGGAACAAAATAGAAAGTTGTAAGGAAGAAAAAACTAACAAAGAACGAAAGAAAATTACAATAAACAAAGGAAATAAACAACACGAATACAACTGAGGAAAGAAAGAAAGAAGAAAAAAGGAAACAAGGAAAAACTGTACACACACAAAACATCCCCAACACACACACACACACACACACACACACACACACACACACACACACACACACGAGAAAATAAATGAATAAATAGGTAAATAAATGAATAAATATAGATACCTCATACTTGAAAGAGAAAAGGAAAAAAAGGGAAAAAAATAAACACCCAAAAATATCTACAACACACACGCAAACACACACAAAAAAATACATTATACTTATCCAAAATAGAGAGAGAACACACACACACACACACACACACACACACACACACACACACACACACACACACACACACACACACACACACACACATACACACACACACACACATGTCCTACACTCTTGTTTACAAATTGGTCTCTTGGCTACATTGATTACTTTACCTTCCTCACACCTGCCTCACACACTCACCTGATCGCCAACCTACTGGAACGCACTCCCTCTCCCTCAGGCCATTTACACCTGCTGACCTGCTGACTGAGTGTACTTGCTGAGTCAGTCTACTTACGGTGAAATACAGACGTGTTTTCCTGCTGATCTTGAGTGGTTTAATGATCTGTTTTGGTGTTGGTGATTTGCTGAGTGTAATTGCTGACTTGGTGTGTCTAATAATTCGTTCGTTTACTGAGTTTCTGAATTACTGACTCTTTCGTGTGCTGAGTTATCTATTTGCTGACACTTTCTCTTGCTGGATTACTGATTTAACTGACTCTTTGGCTTGCTGAATTACTATTTTGCTGACTTGCTTGCTGACTTTTTCATTTGCTGACTCTTACACCTGCTGAATTATCCATTTCCTGATTCTTTCCTTTACTGACATACTCATTACTTGACTCTTTTCCTTGCTGACTTATTTACTGACCCATATTATGACCTGCTGACTTTTTTGTGACCTATTCATTATAACTAACTGACTTCTAACACACCCATTCTGACTTCACTGGCCTGACTTAGTGCTGAGTTATTGGACCTCCTGATTCTCCACTTGCTGACTTGAAGGTGCTGACGTGGTGCTGAGCTGCTGAATGTGAACTTGGTGCTTATTCTCTACCTGCAGACTCAGCACACAGGTAATTGGGTGATTAGGTGACTCAAACGAGGCTGAGTGTGTTGTTATTGTTGTTGTGGTGATGGTGGTGGTTGTTGCTTCCGTTCTCTTTGTATGTTTTTGTTGTTGTTATTGTCGTTGTCATTTATTTGTTTGCTGTTTGTTTTGTCTTATTTTGTTTTGTTTATTCGTTTGTTTGTTGTTGTTATTGTTGTCATCATTATTTTTCTATTGTTTGTTGCTTGTTTTGTTTTGTCTTGTCTGTTTGTTGTTGTTATTGTTGTCATCGTTATCTATTGTTTCCTGTTTTGTTTTTCTCTCTCTCTCTCTCTCTCTCTCTCTCTCTCTCTCTCTCTCTCTCTCTCTCTCTCTCTCTCTCTCTCTCTCTCTCTCTCTCTATCTATCTATCTATCTATCTATCTATCTATCTATCTATCCATCCATCTACCTCTCTCTCTCCCTAGCATGGGTTGTCTCGTCAGCAAAGGGCGCGTGGATACAGAGGGCAGTAAGTTCCTCCTGGAGACGGTAGAGGGACACACAGACTCCATCAACTGTATGGCCCTGTCTGAGGATGAGTCGGTGCTGGTGACTGGCGACGACAGCGAGGCGAGGCTGTGGGATGTGGACGGAGGACTGGGTGGGCCTACTGAAGCTATGGGGTCGCTGAAGTAAGTGAGTGAGTGGTGGTGGTGGTGGAGGATTAGATGGTGGGTGTGTTAGAATTAGCTGTTGTGAAAAAACTACCACTGCTGCTACTACTAATATTAATACTAATACTAATACTAATACTAATACTAATACTATCGTCTAATCACACCCAAAACTCATGTTAGAAACCCCCAAAACTAATGAAAATGCTAAAAAAAACCACGAAAACACAATCAAAACACTAAAAAAAAACTCGTCATTTCAACTAGAGCCTTCTGAAACCATTGAAGAAGTGTGAAAATGTTAAAAAAAAATAACTAAAACACCGAAAAAAGACCGTCACTTCAACTAGAGCCTTCTGAGAGTAGTGGAGAAGTGTGGAAGTGATTGAAAATATAGTCTTAACTCTTTCACTGCGACGTACACCACCACACAGTCCTAAAACAGCGAAATCTTAACAAAAATTCGACAGGAAAGATAGAAAAGATAACTAAAGAGAATACATTAAAGTCTTCAGTTAATAGAATGTTTTGAGATGGCAGTGAGCGAAGGTGAAAGATCTCAGTGGTGATTTGTTAATAAGAAAGATGAACCAAATCGCAGGAGAAGTCTTAAGTTACAGTTCCGTCCTCTTCTTCTTCTGCCAGGGGACACACCAGTTACGTGACATCAGTAGCGGTCTCAGGGGTCTACGTGGTGACGGGCTCCAGCGACTGCACCGTCAAGAAGTGGGACATGACTACGTGCGAATGCTGCTTTACTTACGAGGGTGAGGAGAGGAGAGGAAAGGAGAAGCAGGGAAAGCTAGGGAGAGGAAAGGAGGGATAGCGAGAGGCTGGGTGAGGAGAGGTGAGGCATAGAAGAGGCAGGAAGAAGTAGCGAGAGGCAGGGAGAGGAAAGGGGAGGAAAGGAGAGGCAGGAAGAGGTAGCGAGAGGCAGGGAGAGAAAAGGAGAGGCAGGGAGAGAAAAGGAGAGACAGGGAGAGAAAAGGAGAGACAGGGAGAGAAAAAGAGAGGCAGGGAAAGAAAAGGGGAAGCAGGGAAGATGAAAGGAGAGGCAGGGAGAGAAAAGATTAGGCAGGGAGAGAAAAGGAGAGGTAGGGAGAGAAAAGGAGAGACAGGGAGAGAAAAGGAGAGGCAGGGAGAGAAAAGGAGAGGCAGGGAGAGAAAAGGAGAGGCAGGGGGAGAAAAGGAGAGGCAGGGAAAGAAAAGGGGAAGCAGGGAAGAGGAAAGGAGAGGCAGGGAGAGAAAAGGAGAGGCAGGGAGAGAAAAGGGGAAGCAGGGAAGAGGAAAGGAGAGGCAGGGGGAGAAAAGGAAAGACAGGGAAAGAAAAGGGGAAGCAGGGAAGAGGAAAGGAGAGGCAGGGAGAGGCAGGAAGAGGTAGAGAGAGACAGGGAGAGGGAGAGAGAAGAAAAGAGAGGAAAGGAGAGGCAGGGAGACGGAGGGAGTTCATTGACCACAGATAAGCAGTACACACATGAAAACCCACAGAGAGATACACAAGGATAGCAGTCTAAAAATAGGTAAATAAACAAAAACATCCTACCTTTATAGTAGTGTTTAA
>CM035213.1:4228914-4236414 GCA_020233015.1 Callinectes sapidus | reverse complement strand
GAGTTAAAATTGCGAAGGAGAAAGAAGCGTGAAGATTAAAAGTGAAGAAGAAAGAACATTAGAAGGTTTTAAAATAATCCTGAATGAAGAAGGAAGGAATGAAAAAAGGAATGATAGAGAAAAAAGGAGGAAATTTTTGGCACAGAGAAATACGAACGAAAGGGAAGGAAAGACTAGAAAACAAAGAGAAAAAAAAAAAGAAAACGAAAGAAAAAATGTTAGAAAAAACAGGAATAAATGATAGAAAAGTGAGAGAAAATGAAAGAAAAAATGGAAGGAAAGAAGAAAAGGAGAAGAATTTGAACGCAGAAGAATATGGACCCCAAAAAACAGAAAAAGGATAAAAATAATGGGAAAAAACATAAATGAAAGAAAGAAAAGTATGAGAAAGAATGAAGGAGGAATAAAATAATTAAGAGAGACGGAGGAAGGAAAAGAAGAACCCCCCAAATCAGAGAACAAAAAAATAAGAAGAAGAAATAGTGGAAAAATAAATAAATGACAGGGAAAAAAATGAGAGGGAGTGAAAGAGGAATAAAAGAATAAAGAGAGAGAGACGGAGGAAGGAGAAGATGGACTCCAAGAACCAGAGAACCAACGTCTTCAACTTCTGAGCAAACTTGGCCGAGACATTTGATTGGAGGTAGTAATGCAGGACGTGGAATTGATCAAGTTTCCCCTCAAAGAGAAGTGAGGGAGAAAACGATTCCGGTTTTATGGTAATCTTACCTAATTTTACGTCCCGCCTCGCTGAAGTGTGTGTGTGTGTGTGTGTGTGTGTGTGTGTGTGTGTGTGTGTGTGTGTTTGTGTGTATGTGTGTGTGTGATTCGTTCTGTCTTGCCTTCCTTGCTTTACTGATGGGTATAATTGGAGATTGGTTGTAATATTATGAGAATTATACTCTTTTGTATTGCTTATGGTTTCGTTTGGTTTATTTGATGGTCTGATTTTAAATGAGTTTCTCAGGTTTTGTTTTATTTGTAAGTTTTTTTTTTTATATATATTTTCATCATTAATAATCTTTAGAACGTAATGTGAGTTATTATTTTATTTTTATTTTTATTTTTATTTTTTGTCTAGCTTCTGATTTTCTTTTTTATTTGTTTATTTATCTGATTTTTAAAAAAGGTTTATCCCAGGTTTGTTTTATATGCATTTTTTCCATTAAGAACTTGAAGTATGAGTCACAGAAACTTATGTAATAAAAATGCCAGAAGTTATTATCACATTTAAGATTTTTTCTATCTATGTACTGAGTTATAAGTGAAATTCGTGCAAGAAAACTAGAACAATTTTATAATATACTTAGCTAACATTATTATCATCATCTTAGTACTGTTTTGTAGTTCTCACACTGTATTTCAATTAACTGACGGGTGATTTGCTGTGATATAGAGTGAAATAGAGAGAGATAGAGTCTTTGTGTGTTTATGTGTGTGTCTGTGTGTCTTGTGTATTCGTTCATGATGTCTAAGGAACCACAATAACCTCGCAGTGTTGTTATTATACTGTTCATGTAAAGTTGCACGAATAGTATATGTTGTTTGAAGTTTTGGAAAGCACTTACCACACTTTATTTTATTTATTCTGATCTCTTTTTATTTTCCCTTTAATTACTTATTGGTTGATTTTAGGAAGAGATGAATAAGAAAGATCAAATAATCATCTCTTTCTACTTTCATTCATTTTTTCCTTCTTCATGTCCGTCTTTCTTTGTTGTTGTTTTTTGTCGCTGCTGTTGTTGATGCTGTTGTTGTTGCAGTTGTTATTGTTGTTCTTGTTCAGGGTTTTTTTTTTAATTTTCTTTATTTCTTCAAGCTTTCGTTTCTCGTCTTAAAATTTCACAGTAAAGGCCAAAAATTCATGAAAAAAAACTGTCTTGTGATGCGTAAGTCTATTTATTATTGTCACCTTCATTCCTCCAATTCTCATGATGTTATTTATTCATTTATTACTTTTGAGACCACCATTTCTGTGGACAATAACTAAATAGATAAATAAACAATAGATAGATAAAACAACACTAGATAGATAAATAGACAATATGAACCTCGTTAGCTCTTCTCGCCTTCAACAATAGTAAGGATGTATACATGTAAAAAAAAATGACCATGTCCTTTATTTATGTATATGTATGATAGTAAATGATAGAAAATAAAGATAAATAGGTAGATAAAAATGATATAACGGTAATTCTTTACTGAGAGAGAGAGAGAGAGAGAGAGAGAGAGAGAGAGAGAGAGAGAGAGAGAGAGAGAGAGAGAGAGAGAGGAGAGAGAGAGAGAGAGAGAGAGAGAGAGAACTTACGGTAAAGAGAAACGAAGTGGAACAGAACCGAGTATGATGATGGTGATGCTAAGGAGGAGGAAACGGTGGAAGAGGAGGAGGAGGAGGAGGAGGAGGAGGAGAAGGAGGGGTCGGGGGAGGAGGAGAAGGAGGAAGAGGAAGTGAGGAAGCATGACAGTCTTAGTTGGCATGTCGGTCACCAGGAGGCGTGGCGTGTTGCAATGGAGGAAGCTGGAGTGTCTTAAGTTTCCATATGAATTCTTTGCTTCCGTCCGTTGTAATGGTGCTTCAGTGGACACACACACACACACACACACACACACACACACACACGTTCGTATTCTGTAACACATCCACGCCTCACTTTTACTCTTTCAAACGGCAAACTTTAAAACATAGAAGGCGAAACTAAGAAAAAATCAAGAAGTGTGGTTTTTGCTAACAGTTTCTGCTACTACAGCGTGTTAAAGTGATTATGAGACTCCGAAGTGCTTAAGAACCTCAAACTCTGAAACGAAGATGTGGCAGTGAAAGAGTTACGAAGGATAGCATAAATGAAACAACAAGGAAGATGAAGAAAATAGAAGCTTCCTTGAAATCCCTAACAACTTTCACTACCACATGTTGAAAATTGACGGGAATGAAAATGCGAAACGGGAAAAGAACACGGAGCTTCGAAGCGAACTAGTTGAGAGAGAGAGAGAGAGAGAGAGAGAGAGAGAGAGAGAGAGAGAGAGAGAGAGAGAGAGAGAGAGAGAGAGAGAGATCCCCAAACAAACCCCCATCCCACAAAACCCCAACCCATTAAAAAATAACAAAACAATACATGAAGCAATAAAAACAAGAATAACAAGAGACGTTTAGCATCACCTGAGAGAAGCATCCTCCTGCCACGTCACTCCCCTGCTCCAGTAAACCAGGTGAGTGAGCTCCTCGCCGTGCCTGTAGCGTGTGGGTGTTCAGTGTTCGTCAGGGAGTGTGAAGGGCGGAGGGCGGAACGGAAGGCAAGAGGAAAGTGAAAGAAAAAAGGAAAGTAAGCGGTAGGAGAAGGATGAGAGGTAAGAAAGGAGATAAATGTGAGGAGAGGAGACGGTATGAAAGAGAAAGAGAGAGACAAGAGAAGGGGTGAGAGATGTATAGGGAATAAAAGATTGTGGGTTAAAAGTAAGTGTTGATTTGTATTGTAAAGGGGAAAGAAGGAAGTGAAACGAGAGAGAGGAAGAGGGGTAGAAAAAGGGGAAAAAGACTTGTAGATTCTTCTTGTATATTTTTTTCTTGATAGTTTGTTCTCCTTCTCTATCCTTGTTCTTATACTTGTTCTTTCTTTGTTGCTGTTGTTGTTGTTTCTTATGATACATGTTTTTATCGCTGTTCTTGTTATTATTCTTATTGTTTTTCATGTTATTCCTCCTTACCACACTCATTCCTTTCCTTTGCTCTTGTTCTTCTTGTTGTTATTTTAGTTCTTGTTGTTCCTCCTTATCACATTCAATCCTTTCCGTTGTTATTGCTGTTGTTGTTATTGTTGTTATTATTGTTATTGTTGTTTCTGTTGTTGTTGTTTTTGTTGGTGGTGCTGCTGCTGTTGTTGCTGTTTTTAGTTTCATTCCTCATTACCACACATTCCTTTCTCTTGGCCTCATTCTTCTTCTTGTTCTTGATGTTGTCCATTTCCTTCTGTTGTTCCTGTTCTTGTTCTCTCTCTAATTCATTCACCGAGTAACGCATTCAGATGGTCACGGATAGCGCAGGTTTGCCCTCAGCTCTTTCTTTAATCGGCCATCGAGGAAATTAGCATGCCGTCTCCTTAATGGGAAGATTTTGAGGGAAATTTCTGTGCCAATAAAAATCTCTCCCTTGATACATTTTGAGAGGAGATAGCAGGGTAGGAAAGAATTAATTTGAGTGGTGTTGTGTTTGTCCTTTTCTATATTCCTTTTTATCCCCCCCCCCCTCTCTCTCTCTCTCTCTCTCTCTCTCTCTCTCTCTCTCTCTCTCTCTCTCTCTCTCTCTCTGTTTAGTTATCATATTCTTCGTTCCTACTTTTCTTTCTTCTCTTTTCTATTTCATTCATGCTGTTTTCTTTTTATTTTCACTTAATGCATATGTAATTCGGGTTCCACCGTGTGTGTGTGTGTGTGTGCTTTAAGGTATACAAGTTTCATGTTTTTGTGTTTGTTATTGTTGTTGTTGTTGTCTTCTTGTCATCTGGTTCCCTTTTTCCCTCTTTTAGGAGTCGAGGGTTTTAAGAGTACTGAGAGTGACACTGTTCTATAATCCTGTGCGAGGGTTAGTATTATCAGTGTTCAGTATATTCATGTTATACTTCAAATAATATTAGAATACGGAATGTTAATATAGAAAGAACATGTTTAGGGTATGACGTGAAAGAAACTGCACCGCAATGTTGGTTCCTTTGGTTCATATTGTGTTGAATACGTGTGTAACATTATCACATTATGCTTCATGTTGGAGTACTCAAAGCTAATTGTACAAAGACTGTCCAGCAGACTTTACTCAACAACTAAGATATACAATGATAATACGAGAGAGAGAGAGAGAGAGAGAGAGAGAGAGAGAGAGAGAGAGAGAGATAGTAAAGACAACGATCATCATTCTAGACGGAACAATACAGCTTAATCTTTTCATTTAGCAGTGCGTAACAAATGCGAAGGAACAAAACACGAAGACCCTTAAAACAGAAAAGAAAACGGTCATCATTCTCAGGGCAAACACTGTAAAAATGTGGTCATGTTTGTGTAACGATCCATTACAAAATATTTCCTTAACCTATGAGTGAATTTTTGCACATAACAATCCAGTTTAACCTCTTTCCATTTAGTAACACGTAACCAAAGCGAGGGAAGGTGAAATGAAGAAACGCGACGGGAAACTAAGACAAAATGAAGCGGAACTAAACAAGTCGACGAGCTGTGGTTTGTTTACATGCGGTGAGCGGCGTGACGGAGGACAGTGAAGTGAGCACATTTACCCCTACAGCCACGGCCCTGCTCACTTCCCGGGGACACCGTAGGCCTTGGAGGGGCGTTGTGGACTACTGACGAAGGGCACATCGCCAGAGGAGCCGGGGGAGTTGAAGAAGGTGGTAAACAAGTCATCGTTGAGGGAGTAGAAGGAGGTGGCGGCGGCGCAGTCCACGTTGAACCACCAGTCACACACGAAGTACTGTTGGCTGAAGAGAGTTCCTATGGGGCAGAGAAAGGTGTCCTGCCGCCCGTCACCCTGGCAAACGTGGAACACCTGGATGGGAAAATGGTAAGTAGCAGAGAGAGAGAGAGAGAGAGAGAGAGAGAGAGAGAGAGAGAGAGAGAGAGAGAGAGAGAGAGAGATTAGTTCCATGTGTGTTTTTTTTCGTATTCTATTTCTTTCATTGTTTGTGTTTTGTTATTGTATTTATTTTTGGTTACGTTTCAGTGTTTTGTTACGTTAGTCAGTGTCTCGTTAAGTGATCGATATTGTTTTTGTTGTTTTGTTGTTGTTGTTGTTTCCCTATCGTCATTATCTTATTTGTTTATTCATTTTTTGGTATTATTTCGAGAGGATTGGAATGTGTTTTTACTTCTCGTTTGTCTCCTTTGCTCTTTCTTCTCCTTCCTTCCTTCCTCCACCACCACCACCACCACCACCACCACCACCACCTCCTCCTCCTCCTCCTCCTCCTCCTCCTCCTCCTCCTCCTCCTCCTCCTCCTATTGAATGGCGATCGTCTCATACATTACCATCTTCCTTTTCCTCTTCCGGATCTTACATCACCACCACCACCGCCACCACCACCACCGCCAGCACCACCACCACCACCACCACCCACCTGACAGCCTGCCTCCGGGGCGTCGTCAGCGTAATAGCCACGGAGGGACCCACAAGTAAATCCCGTAGGAGGCGGTGACAAGAGTGCAGGATAGTCCACGCCGGGGGTCCCTGGGATGGTCTCCTCCAGGCTGCCGGTGCCCCCAAAGTCTCCTCCCACTCCCCCTGCGCCTCCAAAGTATCCTCCTCCTCCTCCTCCTCCTCCTCTTCCTCCTCCTCCTTTGACTGCAGTATATCCTCCTCCTCCTCCTCCTCCTCCTGTGACTCCAGTGTATCCTCCTCCTCCTCCTCCTCCTCCTCCTCCTCCTCTTCCTCCTGTGCTTCCTGTATACCCTCCTCCTCCTCCCCCTCCTCCTCCTCCTCCTCCTCCTACATTCGTCCTCCTAGTCACACCAAATCCACTGCCACCACTAGCTCTGAATGGCGTGACGTTTTCCCTTCCTCTTCCTCCTCCTCCTCCTCCTCCTCCTCCTCCTCCTCCTCCTCCTCCTTGGCTATAAACTCCACTTGCACTGGTATCCAAT
This sequence comes from Callinectes sapidus, assembly GCA_020233015.1. NCBI lineage: Eukaryota > Metazoa > Arthropoda > Malacostraca > Decapoda > Portunidae > Callinectes > Callinectes sapidus. The sequence goes on along the minus strand of CM035213.1, from coordinate 4,229,775 downwards.
CCCTTCCCTCCACCACCCACACCGTCACCAACACCCTTTCTTCCACCTGTTCCACTACTAAAGGCATCATTGACAACTGTGCTATAACTACTACTACCACCACCACCACTACCTCCTCCACCACCTCCACCAACACCTTTACTGTAACTGCTAACACCACGACTACCACTACCCCCGAAGCTACCCCCTACACCACCACCACCACCACCACCACTATTTACTGCTCCTCTGCCACTAAAACCACCTGTATTAATACCAGCTGAGCCCCCACCACTTCCTCGACCTCCAAAACCACTTGCATAACTACTACTACCTCCACCACCACCACCACCACCACCGCCACCGCCACCAACTGTGCTATAGCTGGAGAGATGCTGCGAAGAGGCCTGAATCAAGAAGCCATTGGAGTTACTGGTATTATCTCTCTTCGTCCTCTTAATGTCCTCTTGGAATACACCCTTCAGTTCCTCTTGGGCTTTAGTGTCCCTTGGAGTGAGTTTCTTAGTGTCCTTTCTGTCCTCTTGGTTCAGTGTTTCTGTGTCCTCTGTATTCTGTGTTCTCGTGTCCTCTTGGCTTCTCTTGTGGTTGAATCTGTTACTCCACTGTCTCCTGGGCCCAGTGTCCTCTTGGTTCAGTGTTTCTGTGTCCTCTTTACTCTGTGTTCTCGTGTCCTCTTGGCTTCTCTTGTGGTTGAATCTGTTACTCCACTGTCTCCTGGGCCCAGTGTCCTCTTGTGTCTTGGCTTCATCTTGGTTCAGCCTCTTGGTGTCCCATGGTATTAACCTGGAGTCCCCTGGTCCCAGCCGCCTGGTGTCCGCCTCCTCGCTGCACTCCACTGTAAGCAAAATAAGTGGCGTTCAT
>CM035213.1:4122497-4139220 GCA_020233015.1 Callinectes sapidus | reverse complement strand
CTCTCTCTCTCTCTCTCTCTCTCTCTCTCTCTCTCTCTCTCTCTCTCATTACTCCTTCCACCCATCTCATGACTCCTATCTCCTCATTAATCTCTCCACATCCTCTCACTCTTGCCTCGCTATCCTACTCTCTCCTTCCACTTCCATCCCATCCTTCATCCTCTCCCTCTCTCCCTCTCTCTCTCTCTCTCCAGACTCCCTTGCAGCTTTATCTCTTGCTCTGCCACCCAATCATCGCCTCTCCTCGCCCTTCCTCTGCAACACGGCTCGCCACTCTCAATCCTGCGCTACTAATTCTTCCTGGTGGACTTGTCTTATCGAAGTAATTAATGTCAAGATCATCCCAGATTCAGATGCTGTCCGCCACCTTCACTATGTTTTTTTATTAGTTTTTTTTTTTATTAGACCAGTTTTGTTACTTGGAAGAATAGTATCTCTTGATGTGTTCTCGTGAAAAAAGTGAATAAGGGTAAGGTGAAATGATCTTTTTAAATATATGATGGAAGAGGGTTTTTTTGTGCTATTAGACCAGCAATATTGCTTAGAAAGAATAGCATTAAAAAGAAAAAAGAAAAGAAAATACGATGAAACAATATATTAAACACCACCACCACCATCACCACCACCACCACCAAAACTGACCAAAAAACAACACCACCAGTATTACCAACACCGCCAGCAAACCACCCACCCTCCCTCCCTCCCTCCCTCGCCCAACACAACACATTTTCAAGCTCTTTTCTTCTTATCTTATTTGTCCTTTGCACTCGCCGCTCGGAAGTTTGAGGCAGACACTTTACTGTTGTTGTTGATGCTGCCGTTTCTCCTATTTGGTATGACAACACGCTATATTCTGTGCCGACTGTGATAGCAGCCGGTGAACGAGCGCGCGCGTGTGTGTGTGTTTGTGTTAGTGCATGGGAAGCAGAGGAGATAAGAAATGAAAAAAAAAAAGAAAAAATGAAAGGAAAGTTAAATAAATGAAGGAAGGTTAGAAATAGGAAAAGAGAAGAAGCAGGTGAAGTAAAGGAAGGAAAGTTAGAAAAAAGTGGGAAAAGAAAAGGAGTTAAGAGGGAAAGGATGATGGCAAAGTCCTTGGAAGAGAGAGAAAAGAAGAAGGGAAGAAAGGTGAGAGAGAAGAAAGAAAGAGAAAGGAGAGAGGGAAGAGAAGCGCAAAAAAGTAATAAGTGAGAAAAAAACGAAGGTAAGAAAAGAAACATTCTAGAGAGAGAGAGAGAGAGAGAGAGAGAGGAAGGAACTAAAGGTGTACTTGGGGACGGGTTGAGGTACTACTGCAGAAGGGGAAAAGAAAGGCATGTTTGCTTCCCTGGATCTGTAAAAGGGAGCTTGTATGTAGTTGGCAGGCGTTATGGTGGGGTAGAGGGCAGGTAGGCGGGTGGTGGGGGGTCCTCAGGTGAGCCACAGAACCACACAACATGGTGAGCTGCAGCAGGGGGGCAGGTGAGGTGGGGTGGAGCGAGGGACTAAAGGTGGCGAGACTGTTAAGGAGGAGGAGGCGAGAGCTACGATAGAAAAAGAGGAGGAAGAGGAGGAAAAGGAAGTAACAGGACGAGAAAGAAAAACAAAGGAAGAACAAGTAGAAGTATATATTTTTGGCCCATATAAGACTGTCTGAGATAAAATACACTAACAATTGTATAAATAAGAAGAGGAGAAAGAGGAAAATAAAGAGGATGATTCATGCATTTGTTTACGAATATTTTCAATCCATTTATAACTGATATCGTGCACCTTCAAAACAAACATTATTGAAAGTAAGTGAACGCAAGTGATTAATGATTATAAGACACAAAGCAAGGAGAGGAGAAGAAGAACCACCGTGGTACAGAGGAACCACGTGTACTCTGGAGGCCGAGAGATCCCCAAGCGCATGGGTTCGAATCCTGGCCACGGTATGAGGGGAGTATTGGGAATCCACACTCTGGGTAACTGCTAAATAGGTCGGCTTTCAGATAGGAGGTCTCCATTAGGTGGTCTCCTTTAGCCCATAAATTCCCGTTAAAACCCCTGATTGTATAAATAAAAAAGAGAAAGAGGAATACAAAGGAATTCAAAAGGAAGTCGAAATAGTAGCACATCTTAACTATTCTACTCAATTAGCGGGTGAGGCGAGATAGTACAGGACAAGCGAGGAGGAAGAGGAGGAATAAGATGAAGTGAGGCGAGCCGAGAAAAGTCACTGAGCACACTCCTCCACCAAGAGTGTCGGGAGGGAAGTTAAGTGGTCAAGGCACATTCCCTAAAGATCAACCCTCCCTCCACCTTACCCCCCCCTTCACCTCCCCCTCTCTCTCTCTCACCCACTCGTCCCTATTCACCCTTTCACTCTCCCTTGTGTCCCTACCATTATAACACCGCCCAGCCATACACCTTGAGGGACGCTGCCACTTCGCTACACGTCTCGTCCCTTTCTCAGTGTTGCAAGTGTAGAAAGGAATCGATTAGGCTCTTATCCCGACACGCTGCTGCTTTTCCGAGGGTTGGCCGGTGTTTAAATTGTCTTCTTTTTTTCTTATTCCCTCTTGTTTAATAATTGATAGAGGGTAGTGGTGGGGAAGGACAGACAAGATGGACTGGGTGCAGATATAGTGGTTGTGGTAGTGGTGGTGGTGGTGGTGGTCTTTTGTCGTCGCATCAAAGTATAAGTAAAGGTAAAAATCAGTAAAAAAAATAAAATAATTAGCATTATTAGTATTAGTAATTGTGGTGGTAGTGGTGTTGATGGTGGTAGTAAAAACACTTAATTTGGCACTATCTTCATCTTGAGATAGTACTTTTCTCCTCCTCCTCCTCCTCCTCCTCCTCTCGAAACTAATGCTGTCTTCATGTTGATCCTGGCCGTGTCTATCCCTCTCTCTCTCTCTCTCTCTCTCTCTCTCTCTCTCTCTCTCTCTCTCTCTCTCTCTCTCTCTCTCTCTCTCTTGGACCGGCTGTCTCCATTGGTCATGCCTCGTAAAGAGAGAGAGAGAGAGAGAGAGAGAGAGAGAGAGAGAGAGAGAGAGAGAGAGAGAGAGAGAGAGAGAGAGAGAGAGTCGTAGCCAGTGGGTATTTGTTCGTGTTCCAGTCCTTGGCTCTCCCGCTGGCCGTATATGAATGAAATAAATGATACATGAACGAAATATAAGTTGCTCTCCTTGTATGTTGTTGTTGTTCGGTATGCTGGGGCTGTGTTGCGTATCTTTTATTGATGTGTGGAGTGTTTTGTTTGGTTTCTTATCGTGTGTTTCTGAGCTACACTGCGTTACGAGATGTCTCTCTTGTTTGGATCATTGTTTTATTTATTTTTTTTTTTGTCAATGTCTGATGTTCGTTATATGTTAAGTTCATTGCGCTTTAATTCGTTATAATATTGGAGTACATTTTTGCATTATATGTTCGTGTTTTTTTATTTATCTTATATATTTTTTGTCTATTTCAATTTAATTTAATTTTTTCTTACTATTTTTTTTTTTTTTTGGGGGGGGGGTTGAAGAAAACCTTCTCATCGCACACAAAAAATATAATGTAGATGAATAAATAAGACTACCAATTGCCCAGAAAAAAATATATGTAATAAGAAAATGAATTACAGTAAAAAAGATGATTTCCAAAACAAAGATCACTTCGACTCAAAAGACATCATGACTATCTCCTCTGAAAAAGGCAGAAACTGACAAAAATCGTGAGTTTACCAGTGAATGTGTGTGTGTGTGTGTGTGTGTGTGTGTGTGTGTGTGTGTTCGTCTATGTGTTAGCCTGGGTCTCCTTATTTATACACCTAGGCACAGTCCTCCTTCAGCCCCACCATTAGCATGTCACTCGGAAGAATGTCCTCGTTTGCATATTGGTTGTAAGAGAACCATTTGCTCTGCGACCGCCTCACCCCGCCTTACCAGCCCGGCATAGCTCGTCTGACGCCCACTGCTGCCGTTCACCCCACCCAGGCCCCGCCACGTCGTAAATCACGCGGCTGAAGTCTTGTTTTGCTCGAGAAGTTCCCTAGTGTGCTCTCAAGGGATGTGGGAGCGTATATCCTGAAGATGAGACAGACTGCTGGCTTCCTTCGCTCTTGTATCCTATCCTTCCACCATCACAGGAATCGTTGGGTTGTCTCTAAAGTTTCTTGGGCTCGTATTCTTAAACGCTTCTGTTGTTCACCTCTACTGTTTCAAAAGGCTTTATTTAAATTTACCTGAGTTTTTAAGTATCTAGAGGCAGATTGACAAGATTTCTACGTTGGCTTTTCTCTAAAGTTTCTTAGGCTCGTATTCTCAAACACTTCTGTTGTTCACCTCCACTGTTTCAAAAGGCTTTATTTAAATTTACCAGAGTGTTTAAGTATCTAGAGGCAGATTGACAAGATTTCTACATCATCAACTGGAAAAACACTCTTGCAAACCCCGCGAATCATTCCTATGGTGAGAGAGTAAAGCGTGTCATTCATCCTAGTCGTAACCTCTTCAGTACTGGGAAGCATTTTCCTATTTATTTTTATTATTTGTCGATTTTATACACCTTTAGAAACTCACGTGGGGATTAAAATAGTACAGACAGGCAATTAATCTTCCGACCTCCATAGATTCTTCCTAATGTCAACAAAACCATCTAATCACACCCAAAAATTAGCAAAAATATGTCCCAGTAGTGAAGAGGTTAAGTGGCTGTGTAAATGTGGAGTTTCTGAGTGGAATGGGATAGCTATTAGTACAGTTAGTTCTATACGTGCTGTGTTTAATCTGTGTCTATAGGAAATGTTAATGTAGTACAGTTAATTTGGTTTAGATTGTACTGTTATGTGTAGTAATGAGAGTCTGATGGTAATGATTGGTTGTCTGAGCCCGGGAGGTGATTACGACGAGAGAGAGAGAGAGAGAGAGAGAGAGAGAGAGAGAGAGAGAGAGAGAGAGAGAGAGAGAGAGAGAGAGAGAGAGAGAGAGAGGGATGGAGAGAGAGAGAGAGAGAGAGAGAGAGAGAGAGAACATTATATACTATAGGCGAGGAGATAAAGAGGCGTGGCGGCGGGAGTACGTGGAGGGGAGTGGCGGGAGTGAAGACCATTATAATTAAGGGGGAGGAGCGGCGCCCCCAATCTGTTTTGGAGATAAGCCGAGGGAGGGACCAAGGCGCCTGGAGGGTCCCCGCGATGGCCACTTTTTAATTAACTTGTTCCGGCCGACGAGGCGCTGTACAGGAGGTGAGGGGGGAGAGGGAAGGTGCTACAGAGAGAGAGAGAGAGAGAGAGAGAGAGAGAGATTTTCGTCTTCAGAAACGCTCTACTCTCTCAAAACATGACTATTTTCCCAGGCCATAAACATGATTAGCGGTGTTTCCAAGAGTCACCAGTTGATAACGTAGAAATCTTGTCACTTTGTCTCTGGAACCGTAAAAAAAAAGTATAGATCTTAATAAAAGCCTTTTGAAATATTAGAGGTGAAGGAGAGAAGCGTTTGAGAATAAGAGAGAAATGAAGAAAGAAAGAAAGAAAAGTGCTACCATTTTGGAGGCATATAAGTAAGGTTGATTGTAGGGAGAGCAAAGAAGAGAGAGCGGAAAGGGAGGTAAACGAGAGATAAAGGTATCGGTGGTAGTAATGGCAGTGGTAGTTGTGAAGGTGTGCTAAAAACATAACAACACAAGAAAATAAAGGACGTTACAACTCATCAAGCCTACACATGGCCAGATCATGTATCAAATATCCCTTTACATTATCTCCTATCGTATCCATTCATAAATTTGTCTAATCTTCCTCTAAAGCTCCGTTATTATTAGGCCTAAGGTTGTAACTGGTTAAAAGCATATGAAACCTCAGCAGAGAGATAGAACTGATAACAGGAAAGTCCATTAACAAGGTATGGATGAGAAGGAAGAGAAAAATCAAGATAGAGCGTTCAATTAGTAATAAAGAATCTAGCTAATAATATAAAGTAAGCAACTGGAATGGACTCAGTCGTTTCAACAATAAATCTGTCATAGAAAAGACTATAAACAAAGAATGGATAAGAAGGAAGAGTAAAAACAGCAGGTAAAAGATTGAAAATTAAAACAGTAATTAACAATTGACTTAATAGCATGCAAGGAAATTATTTATGTACACTCAGTTAATATATATTTTTTTTTTCGTGCAGAGTCAGAAGGAAGCTTGAACAGGTTATATAAATTAATTAATTAGGATAATAGATAGAAACATTGATGACAGTAATAGTAGTAGTAGTAGTAGTTAATTTCTTGACAAAATTATGAGTTAAATATTACAAAATACGAGACTAGTTGAATTATATAAATGAAATGTTTAGAAATGCGACAATAAAGAAAAACACGCCAATTTCCAAGCAAGACCACGATTCAAGAGTCTGTGACAAAGGGAAACAAACGTCTCGAAAATTTAAGAACAATAGAGAAAAACAAATACATAACAGTGAATGAGTTAAATCGTTCACTACCTTAGAAAACAGAAATTTAATCTTACATATCGCCTTTGGGAAGTCCATATAGATAGTTTTCACAGTGACCCTAACATCGGACGATAAAAGGTGTAAAAAGGATAAAAAGAAATAGGTTTGGTTAGGGCAGTGGTCAATGTTGTGGCGGCGGTGGATGGAGGGGGGGGGTGGGGGGTGGAAGGGGTTAGGTCAGGCCAATGGTCTGTCCTTTCTATTGGTCGATAAAAGCCAATCACGAAGCTAGGAATTGAGTCCGCCATCGGTTGTTCAGTGTTTTTTTACGTGGCGGTAAAATTTATCGAATATTTTCACCTGTGCGTGTGTTGTAAGAGAGAGAGAGAGAGAGAGAGAGAGAGAGAGAGAGAGATGAGAGAGACGAGGAGGGAGACTGAGAGAGAGAGAGAGAGAGAGAGAGAGAGAGAGAATTTGTGTGATAAATTAAGCATTTGTCAATCTATCTGTGTATATATATGTTTGTGCTGTGTGAGTGAGTGAGTGAGGGAGTGTGCATGCATGTGCGCGTGTTTGCCATCCAAAATTACTATTATTATTTTTGTTTTCAGCCACCACGTACATATAGATGCGTAGTACAAATGCACCAAGGGAGCGGGAGGCGCAGATTGGCTGTTAGTATGTAAATAGTGGTACATCAAAACTGGCCGGGCCGCGCGTCAGCTGTATTGCTTTCCCGCGAGAAATATTGGCGTGTATTGAAAACTGTTTGTCCGCGGTTTGTAATGACTCCCTCCCTGCTCTACTTGATGGGATTGGGGAATTAATTTTCTGCCACTGAAACCTTGCATTTGTTTGCCCCGTGTTTCCCATCAGCGGGGTGTGGATTCGATTCCCACCGCCGCCTGCTGCCATACAAGGCGTGATTGGGGAAAAATGTTGATATAATTTTATTTACATACGTGCATTCCATGTCGAGGGAATACTGTGTTGTTGCTCCTATAGGAATGATACTTCGATGCCAATTTCGTTATTTTAAGGAAAATTTGAGCTTAGAATAATTTTGAAATCTAACCAAAGTGGCCCTATGAGTTTTTTTATGTAAGAATTTCATATACACACAACAAAAAACACTTTATCATCATGTAGATTAGGTTTTCTTATTCCTTCTTACTTGTTCAGATTTAAAAATAATAAAGAATGCAAGTAGTCTCACAAAATCAAACCTGAAAGAAAGCTGTCTCCGTAAAACAAAATGAATAAAAGTAGGCCTATTATTAAATAAATACCATGTTTTTTTCCCTTCATTTTTAGTACATATCCACAGGAAACTCACGACTCTTAGTAACTCTGCAATATTAAGTAAACTCTAAATAAAACAATTAGAAAGATCATTAAATAGATACCATGCTTTTTTTCCTTCATTTTTAGTATTATCCACAAGTAATTCATGACTCTTAATAATAACTCTGACACGTTGAATAAACACTGAATAAAGCAGGAAGCATGAGACAAAGGTGCGAGGAGGTCCACCGCTGGTCAGAGTAGGGGTCGAGGCACTACCAGTAACCCTAAAGGCAACTTAATTACACCTTCCCCACAACCACAGCTAAAACAGAGACGGGGAGGAGATTAACAGATACCCGGTAGCCGCCCTAAACAACAATAAGAGTAGAATATAATAAAAATACATGAAAGAGGAGGTAGTGAGGGGACAGGTTCCTCGTCACCACTCCCTGCTACTACTCCTGGTTTCCACGTCACTCCTTCCTCTCTCTCTCTCCTCGGCTTTCGGTGGATGAAAATGCCGTCACCATAGACTGTCCCGATTGATGGAGCTGAGCTAGGCAGGCTGTGTGTGTGTGTGTGTGTGTGTGTGTGTGTGTGTGTGTTAGGTTAGGTATATATGGCAGGCAAAGGAGTGGCGGTCTGTGTGTGTGTGTGTGTGTGTGTGTGTGTGTGTGTGTGTGTAGGGAGGGTGGGTGGACGGCAGGAGAGGTCCCAGAGGAAGGCCGGAGTGGCACGGTCAGCTGAACATCAAAGTGATGCTGTATTAAATTAACTGAGCGCCGTGGGACGGGATTTGAGGACGCCTGGTGCTGACGAGAGAGAGAGAGAGAGAGAGAGAGAGAGAGAGAGAGAGAGAGAGAGAGAGAGAGAGAGATGCTAGGGAAAGAATAATCAATAGGTAGCTTCAAGAATGGGATATATAATAGATGATAGCTTTCCTTCCACATAAACATGACAAGATATTACAAACTATCATAGGAAGAAGAATATACAAGTAGAGGATGCACATGTGAAATATCAAAGATAGAAAACATTGCCAAGGAAACACGCAAGAATAATGAAAAATGGAGTATTGAGGGAATTAATATGTAGGTGTAAAAAAAAAAAGAAAAAAGGAAAGAAAATATATACTCTCACTAAAAAGGAAATGGAAAGGTTATATCAAAAAGAGAACATAAAAGGAAATTAATAATATGAAGTCGCAAAAATTGAAGTTAATGAATGTGAAAAAAAAAAAGTGTAAGGGGAAAATGAAAATGGAAATAAGAGGACAAGTTTATAAAATATATATACGGAAATAGTAATGGAAAAAGAATTGTGTGTATAACAGAGAGTACCGCAAAAAATCGGTAACAAAAGAGAGATAAAGGACGTGGAAAAAAATATGTATATATCTCAGAACAAAAATATAAACTCACATGGGAAGAGAGAGAGAGAGAGAGAGAGAGAGAGAGAGAGAGAGAGAGAGAGAGAGAGAGAGAGAGAGAGAGAGAGAGAGAGAGAGAGAGAGAGAGCGGAGAGAGAGAGAGAGAGAGAGAGAGAGAGAGAGAGAGAGAGAGAGAGAGAGAATAAATAAAACTGCAATGAGTAAGAGAAAAAATAGAATTAGGAAAAGAATCCAATGAGAGAACTTGGGAGGTAATACAGGAGGAAAGAAGAGAAACACCTGTCGATGGAAAGATAAAGGAGGAGGAGGAGGAGGAGGAGGAGGAGGAGGAGGAGGACGACAATTCAGGGCCACACAAAACCAGGCAGTTTGCTACATGTTCTTTAGATGGCAGAAGGAGTGAATTAACAGAGCAATACCTGTGTGTGTGTGTGTGTGTGTGTGTGTGTGTGTGTGTGTGCGTGTGTGTGTGCGTGTGCGTGTGAGCCTCCAAGCAAGCAATACCTTCCTGTACCACTAACTAACCAACCAAGCAATCCCTTTCCTTCTTTAATTAATAGAACGAACGGAGAGAATAAAACCAGGAAACGGAGAAAGCTAACGAAAGAAAGAAAACCCCCTTCCCCCCCCCCTTAAAAAAAAAAAAAAGTGCCCGCGTTCTGGAGGGAAGAAAAGAAAAAAAAACATATAAACCGCATTGGGAAAAAGTGGATGACGGCGGCGCTGCAAAAGGAGGGTGGTGTTGGTGAGTCCTCGAAATACTGTGTTAGGTTCGGGTTTGGCGGGTGTGGCGTCTCCCTTCGGATCCCTTTGAGGCCCATCGGAGCATCCAATAGTCCCTGTGTTGTTCCCTCCGCCGGATTTTGTTACAGAGAGCCAGGAAAGGAACGGAAGAAGGCTAGAGAGAGAGAGGGAGTGAGACAGAGAGAGAGAGGGACAGGCAGGGAAGACGGATAAAGGTTGAAGGGAAGAGAGAAAGGAAGTGAGAGGATCGTGTGTAGATGGGAAATACATGCCAGGGTGTGTAAAAAGAGACCGTGTGATGTTTCTTTTATTAGTGGTGGTGTTTGTGTTTTATCATATCGCTGCGTCTTGCTCTGTTGTGTGTGTGTCATATTGCGTCTTGTTGTATTAGTGTCGTGTAGAATAATGTGACAGATGCGATCATGATTTATTCAAAGAGGGCATGAGTGTAATCAGCAGAAAACACTAAGGCTCTTATTCAGAAACGCTTTGTTCCTACACCACGTCAATTTTTCAACGCCACGGAGATGATTATCGGGGTTTTCAATAGTATTTTTCCACTTAATAAAATGTAAATCTTGTCACTCTTCCTCTAGAACCGTAAGCACACCTTGAAAAACTCGTGTCAATTTGAAATAAAGCATTCTGAAATAGTGATGGTGAAGCATATATGTCTTTCAGAATACCATCCCAAAATTATACAAATGACGGAGGTTATTAAAGCGAATCATATCATGTTTCAAGTATTTTTGTTATGTTTACTTCAGTCATTCAGTCAAGCGGGCAGGCAGTCAATCCAGTCAGTAAAGCAGGCATGTAAGTTGCAAAGTTTTAAAGTTAACAGTCAGTTATTGAGCCAGTTTGTAAGTATGTAAGTCTTTTTTATCTGTAGGTAATTTAGCTAGCTACATGATTTGTTGATTGGTTAGTTATTTAGTCTAGTCTGTAAGTTCATCTATCATTCAGTCTCTTGTTAATCAGTCAGTCACTCTATCAATTCTCTTATAAGTTAGCTTCCCTTCACCACCCGTTCATTTCCTCCGTGTCTACTCTACTCTTCCCAAGTCTCAATCTCGTCTCCTCCTCACGCACATCCTCATACACATTGGTACACAGAAGGCTCCTCGTTCCCTTTTTATTGTACCGTTGACACAATACATTCATGACTTCATATCCGGGAGTGCCTTGGAAAATGAAAAGATAATTGGGGTTATTTCATTAAAGGAAGGAGGGGAAGAAGTCGAAAAATAGTAAAGCAAAGAGCAGATTCCAGAGAGAGAGAGAGAGAGAGAGAGAGAGAGAGAGAGAGAGTAAAGTCGGTGCAAGTATTAAACCAGAATTATGAGAGCAAAGTGCATGTGGTTGGGTGTTTGTGGCGGCGGAAGAGGTGGTTTGGGGTGTGGATGTTTGCTTGGCGGACCCACACCGGTGATTAGGAAACTTACCTGGCGTTCTGGTGGTGGTGGTGGTGGAGTTGGTGGTGATGGTGGTGGTGGTGGTGGTGGAGGAGTCAGTAGGGATGAAAGTGTTATACAAAACTTACAATTCTTTCTCACTGCCTTTTTTTTAATCTCATCTAGACTTCATATCATACCCAAATATTAGGTAACTTCAATAGACTGACTAACACAGATAATGACTACAGATAGTTGAATTTTTAAGTCCCACGAAGTTGCCTTTTGTAAATCAACTGGTCTTTTGTATTCGCCTTATTTTAATGCTTATGGACTAGTTAGAATCAAAGACAGGTATCTTAGCATCGCGCCACGAGGGAGAGGCAACAACGGCGGTGATTGGGTTAGCATAAGTAATGGTATGTTAATGTGATGTCTGGCTGCCTGGCTGGCTGGCGGAGTGGATGGCTGGAGGGCGGGAAGGTGGACGTGTCGGCTGGCAGCTCTCAGGTTCATATTCTGAAACGCTCCACTCTCTCACCACGACTATTTTGAAACGCCACAAGGTTTTTTATTGTGTTCCTCCTATCAGTTTTATAGTGACCTCATTCGTTGGTCATTAGATCCATGAAAACCCCCTTGAAAACTTGTCATTTTAACAGGAGCCTTTTTGAAACATTGGAGGTGCAGCTTTGTTTCTCTTGTTCTCTTCCTCCTCCAAATATATAAGTACAAAAAGAGCCTCAGGTTACGTCAGAAGTGAGCGGTACTTTAGTTTTGGTCAGAAGTGAAGCAAGTTTATACAGTATCTATTATACTTTGCGTTTGTCGTAGATTTTAAGTTCTTTAATGTGCTGAGTGTTAACAGTGAACGTAAGGCAAAGAGAAGATACTAAGCACAGTGGAAATTAATCTAGTGTTACGTACTTAATTCTGTAGTAATGATTATGCCAAGCTTGCCTCGCTCGTTATTGTACTCGTAGCAGCAAACATCACTACCACCATCACCTGCATCACAACCACTGCTACTACCATCACTGTAACCACCATCACCACCACCATCACCACCAATAACAACATTAACGAATCCTTTCCTTTTTTTCCTCCTTCCCACTAACACCAACAGTAAAACAACACCACCACAAGTCATACCAACAATAACGAATAACAACAACAACCACAACACCAAATACAGCTTACTCTCACTACACCAACCGTTCATTCTTACCACCACCACCACCACCACCACCACCATCACTCAGACCTCCCACACTTTCCATCTTCCAGCAGCCTCATTCCAGCCACGCCCGAGACCGTAACTGACCCGGACAAGCCAAACCTCCTGGAATCCAGCAGCCCGTTACTACAGCCATGTTTCCAATACACTCACCCGCTATATCATTACTTCACGCCGACCAGCTGCTTAACCCCTTCAGTACTGGGACACATTTTTACCATGAGTTTTGCTGTGTGATTAGACGATTTCATTGACAATAGGAAGGGTCTATAGAGGTCAGAAGATTAATGCCCAGTCTGTACAGTTTTTGATGCTGTATAAAATTGAGAAATAACAAGTGTAGTAAATATAAAAATGCGTCCCAGTACTGAAGGGTTTAAAACTACTGCTGTGATGTCCAGAACTCGATAAAGAAGGAAAAAATAGAAGAAACTAAGCCATCAGCATCAATATCATTAAAAGAAATAGAAAAAAAAATTAAGTTACGTATTTTTGACCGATTCTTTGTCTCAGGAAAGTTATGAATTGACTTACAACCGTTGTCCTGATAGCTAATACTTGGAAAAATAAGACTAACTGCAGCTAATGAACGACCAGGAGCAGAATTAGTGGCAAGAAAGAACACGTATTATTTTGATCACTTCTTTGTCTTAGAAAGTTGGAGGCGTTCGAATTGATTTACTGGCGTCTTTGCGTAACTAAGTGTCAGTAAGAGGCAAGTACAAGAAGTGGGCGATCATCATGCTTAGTGAAGGAACGAACGTGGGTAAGTTAGTTGTGTGATTAAGTGTGATTTATTGATGCCAAAGGGCGGGACTGGACACTGTACTTAGGTTTTCATTAAAGAATATAAGAGGATGATAGATTTTTTTTTCTCTCTTATTTTACCAGGCATGATTGATGGATAGGTTTAAGGTGAGGTAAGTTTGAAATACAAGATGTTTTACACACATAAAAATAAAAGAGAGAGAGAGAGAGAGAGAGAGAGAGAGAGAGAGAGAGAGAGAGAGAGAGAGAGAGAGAGAGAGAGAGAGAGAGAGAGAGAGAGAGGCTGATAAATAGGTTATTGACAACAACAAAAAATAAAGACAGATACACGTAAATAATGTACAAATTAACTGTGAAATCTATATAGTACAACTTAAGCATTAATTACTCTTAATATAACATGTAGTCCATCAAATACACACACACACACACACACACACACACACACACACACACACACACACACACACACACACACACACACACACACATACACACACACACACACGTAATAGTTGTTAATTGGTCCATTCGTCTTCCATCCATCCACTCGTCTTCATCAAGCCAAGCCACGTAGGACAGTTGGGTAGTTCATCAAGTCATTTTTCCAGCCACTACTTCCCTTCCCTCACAACGTCTTGATCTCCTCGGCTCCCTCTCTCTCTCTCTTTCTCTCTTTTGTTTTCTCTCTTCTTTGTTTTCTCTTTTTTTGTGTATTTTTTCGGTCCATATTTTATTCATTTTTCATTTTTCTGTTTCTTTTTCTCTGTTAGTTTTTATTTCCATTTTTTTCCTGTTTTTTTTTTATTTATTTGTTTTGTTTTGTTCTTTTTGAGTTTTGGATATTCCTCTTTTTTTTATTTCTTGTTATGTCCTTTCCATTTTTTCCTTTCTTTCTTTTCTTCTTTGTCCATTTTTCTTCTTGGTTTTATCTTCCTCCATATTACTTTTTCCTTTTATTTTCCCCCCCTTATTTGATATCCTACCTCCCTTCTTAACATTTTTGCACACTACATCATTTTTTACTTCCAATAAAGAAATCTAACATCTTTTTTTTCCCAAACAAGTAATAATATCCATTGTTACACACCACATTTTTTTCCCTTAATCCTTTACTTTATACTCCACTAAAGAAA
This sequence comes from Callinectes sapidus, assembly GCA_020233015.1. NCBI lineage: Eukaryota > Metazoa > Arthropoda > Malacostraca > Decapoda > Portunidae > Callinectes > Callinectes sapidus. The sequence continues at coordinate 4,124,872 of CM035213.1, read as the reverse complement.
TCAAACACTTTTCACTCACCCACCTTTCCTTCCTTTCGTCCATCTCGATTTCAGGTTTGCCTTCCCATTCACCTTTCTCTTATATACAACCTTTCCCTTAATACACAACTTTATTACCGGGTAGAAATCTAACTCAATTTTTCCTTGTGTCCATTCCAGGTGGGTTGCTTCGGTCTCGCTCTGCTGGTCGCGCGGTGGTGGTGGTGGTGGTGGTGGTGAGTACTGTGTAGTAAAGCCATCATCGTCTCGCTGTATATTGCATTACACGGCTGGGGAGGGAGTAGAGGGCGTTCCTGAGCTGGTAGACTTATCACAGCAATCAGTCAAGTGTTACGTGGTAGTTTCGCCCCCTAGTGTCGGGTGAAGCCGATCGCCAACGCTGGTAATTTCGTTGGTAAAGGAGAAGGAGGATAGAGGAGGATAGAGGGAAGGTTCGACAGATGGTGTGTACTGTGTGTAGTGTTGGTTGTTGGGTTGTGTTGTGTTGTATTGTCTCGTCGCCTTTCTGGATTGTGGGATGGTGGGATGGTGTGATTGTATGATTGTGTTTTGTGGTATTCGATTTTCATGCTGTGTGCTGGTGGAAGAAAAGTTTTTTATTTTTTGTTTTTGTTCTTTTTCTTTTTTATTTGTGTTATTTTTTTCGCGATGGTATTTTTTTATGATACAAACTACAACTGCAACAGCAACAACATCTGCTACTACTACTTTTACTACTACTACTACTACTACTACTACTACTACTACTACTACTACTACTACTACTACTACTACTACTACTACTACACCTATGAATACTGATAATATACACTTCACTCACTCAATTTGCTGGCGCACACACGAAGCTTTTTGCTAATCAAGCACATATGTAAATCCAGATATAAAAAGTCATCAAGTAATACCAAACATGAAAGTAAAAAATATAACACAGAATTCAAAGTACATAAATTCAAATACAGCTTAAAAAAAAAATGTACAGTAAAACACCGTAATATTTTCCAACATATATTATTAGAGCACAGGGAAATAGGAGACAAACTGCGAGAGTCCACGTCACAAACCCCGTATAAAACATGCTTCATTATTTCATGTTAGGTGGTGGTGGTGGTGGTGGTGGTGGTGGTGATGGTGGTGGCGTTCTTGTTGTTGTGTCGGGAGGTAGTAAGTATATACAGCCTCACTACCTCCCTTGTGCCCCTTGTTCTCATCAGTCTGGTCAGTCTAGCCTTCACATATTTGGGTTTGGCCTCATAAATCTCTCTCTCTCTCTCTCTCTCTCTCTCTCTCTCTCCTCGTAAGGCCAACTCAACTATTTCCTGTTATTTTCTTTCTAACTTTGTATTCAAATGACGAGACACTCACTATTCTTTACCTCCTTCTCTCTCTCTTCTTTCTTCTTTATTTATTATCTTTTTGAGCCTCACTGCATTCATTATTGCTTAGTTTTCTAGCCTCTGCGTACAGTGATGCATTACCCTCAGTATATCTTCGTTTAGATTGCTTCCTGAATGATTTGACGTTTTATCTCCAGTATATTCAATCAGTCTTAATGCAAATTTAAGGTTTTCACTTTTTCTTCTTTTTTTTCTTCATTATTGCTTGTTCTCATCTTCTGCGTACAACGATTCAGTATCCTCAGTATATTTCTGTGTAGATCGTTTCATGAAAGATTTGAAGTTTCATTTCGAGTATATTGAGTAGGTTATAATGCAGATGTAATATTTTTCACAGTTCTTTTCTCTCTTTTCTTATTTTTTAAGGTGTTGATGATTCAGTATAAATTATTTACCTTAACAAGCTCATATAGATTATATTTTTGTGTCCAGTGGCGTTTCTTTGACTAATGACAATTCTATAAGGCTTGTGTAGCTTTAAGAGGTTCTTGTGTAAATCAATCGAATTTTTTAATGATATTTTCATGATCTTTATGAAATGTACAATCATTCTATACTGAGTGATTCGTATAGAACTTTTGGTCATATGTATACAATGAAAGTTGATCTGAGTCAATTTTATTCCATCAATAAGAAAAATACACGCATGGGAAGGAACCTGACTAATAATTACTGTAGCCCCAGGAAGCAGCCGTTATGGGAGAACAAAGGGATTCAAAACAAAGGCTTGAGTTAAAACGGTGTGTTTGTAGATTCTGATTCCCTTACTGCGCTACCGAGTTCCAAGGGTAGATATGTGTTTGTCGAAGAAGCAACAGCGATAGCAACAAAGGATCAGATTACATTGTTATTCCTCACCTTGGCCTTATCCTTATTAGCAAGAGTGGGCTGGCATGATGCATCTACCCTGATCGCTTATCAATGATGTGTGTGTGTGTGTGTGTGTGTGTGTGTGTGTGTGTGTGTGTGTGTGTGTGTGTG
>CM035213.1:4058316-4073774 GCA_020233015.1 Callinectes sapidus | reverse complement strand
TGTTGCTTAAAGTGACCGATGAAGTGAGAATCCAAGGTGGCGCCGCGGGTGGGGGTGGTGACTCACCGGACGTAAACATTGGCACGGCGGCGGAGGAGGAGGAAAACCGGCTTGTCATTTCAATCAAGGCGTTTGGAATGTGGAAATCGTCTAATAGAAAAAAAAACTAACAAAAAAAATAGAAAACGTACAACCTAACCTAACCAGTAATTATAACCTAGTAATATCTATATATCTATATATCTATATCTATATCTCTCTCTCTCTCTCTCTCTCTCTCTCTCTCTCTCTCTCTCTCTCTCTCTCTCTCTCTCTCTCTCTCTCTCTCTCTCTCGTTGACAATTCATATACTGACGCCACAAAACGTTTCACTGACGGATGCAAGGCCCAGAAATTTTACAGAGAGAGAGAGAGAGAGAGAGAGAGAGAGAGAGAGAGAGAGAGAGAGAGAGACCTACCTATCCACCCGTTTTCTTTTCTGGTAAACATGCTCACCCCTTCCCTACCCGTCCCCCGTACCCAACCAACCTCCCAGCCACCACCCACCACAGCAACCACGTATTCTCTTAATCCTGACTGTATGTTTACCGTGTGTGTGTGTGTGTGTGTGTGTGTGTGTGTGTGTGTGTGTGTGCTTGTGTGTATGTGTGTGTGGTGCTGTTATACTGTTTTACTGTTATATTTACTCTCTTCATATCTTGCATTGTCAAGTGATTTTTCCAGGTATGTTAAAGTATTTTCTGGTATATACGGCGTGTGTGTGTGTGTGTGTGTGTGTGTGTGTGTGTGTGTGTGTGTGTGTGTGTGGTACTGTTATACTGTTATATTTGCTTTCTTCATATCTGGCATTGTGAAGTGATTTTTCCAGATATATTGACGTATGTTTAGGTATATACGTCGTGTGTGGGATAATAATGATAATAATAATAATAATAATAGTAATAATAATAATAATAATAATAATAATAATAATAATAATAATAATAATAATAATAAATATAAATGTGATTGGCTGTCTCCTGATAGCCAATGAGCGCTCTTATGCGAGTTAGCGACACTCTCCCCCACTAGCGACAATGTTCGTGGATAACGATTCTCGGGTGTCGCTGTCTGGTCTGTCGTTAGTTAACCGCGTCATTATAAGCGACGCGTTTAGCGACAAGCTTCGTGAATGCAACCCCAGTACGGCCATGTATACTACTACAGTATCCCCTTTTCAGTTTTTAAATAGCCTTTTGAAATATTAGGGGTATCTGCTTCACTGTTTTTTAATGTTAATGAGGTACCAGTGTGGCCATGTATACAAGTGCAGTGTCTCCTTGTCAGTTTTTTTTTTTTTTTAGCCATGTATACTAGTGCAGTGTCCCCTCTTCAGTTTTCTGTGAGGGTGGAGGAGCGTGGCTGGCTGCTGGCCGGCGAGAGTGTGTGTGTCGGTGACTGAGCGACGTAAACGTTGAGGCAGCAAGGCGGCGGTGTTGACTGGTGAGGTGTGCAGGACCTTCAAGATAACTACATCTCCGCAGCCCTACCAGTAACAACGGGGAGAGGTGCAGTAGCCGAATGGTGACAGTGTGACTCTGTGATGTTAATGGACACTTCCACCATCATCATCGTAAGTAGGACAGACAGTGTGTTGTGTTGTGGTGGGGGGAGCAGTGTGTGGCAGATTCATTCCCTTGCCGTGGGAAGGACAGGCCCGCTGGACTGCTGTGTGTATTTCAAACGTCATATCCATGCAGTTATGTCAATACAGGGATTGATCATTTCAGCTTTTGGTAAAAACCTCAATTTACTGGGGAAGCAATGCAAAATGGACTTGGATATGGGGCAGATCGACTGTAAGCCTTCCTTTATACATTAATACCTTCTGCAGGAGACTGATGACCTTCAGTATGAGGAGGAGCTGCTGCGTAACCCTTTCTCCGTCAAGCACTGGCTGCGGTACACGGAACACAAGAAGGATGCCCCACCTGACAAACTTAACAAGGTGTATGAGAGAGCCTTGCTACAGATGCCAGGGAGCTACAAACTATGGCACCAGTACTTGAGGTTAGTAGTGGTGTGCATGGAGAGATGGAGGGTTTGTGTGGTGGCAGGCAGACAGAAAAGTGTGTTAGAGAGAGAGAGTAGCAGGATAAAGCAAATAATAGAGTAATGACTTTCTCTCTCTCTGTCATTTATTCATCACTTATTCATTTATTCATTGGTTTATTCATCCACTTTTATGTGTTTAATTTAAAATTCCTTTTTATATTACAAAGTCAAATCAATTTGTGCGTGTTTTCTGTTTTCTGTAAGCAGTTCACCCTCATTTCCATTACATTTTCTTTTATGGGTTCTCTTTACAAATTCCACTTATCTCTTATTGTTTCCACTGTTTTTGCTGGTGGAGTGTGGGATGAGGTGGAGTGCCCATACTCTTAAACACTGCTCTCTCACCATTACCGTTTTCCAAAAGCTCTAGTTGTAGATAGTCACGTTTGTAAGGGTATTTTTATGGTTTAGTAATGTGTCTTGTTTATTATAAGGAAAAAGCCAGCTAGTCATCTCAGTGATCTTGGAAAATTGTTGTGGTGAGAGAGCAAAGTGTTTAAGAATCCTGGCCTTAGTCCTTGTTGTCCTTATTATCATTGAGTGTGTTGGTGCAGGCTGAGAATGCAGCAGGTGAAGGGACGCTGCATCATTGACCCAGAGTATGAGAGCGTCAACAACACGTTTGAGCGAGCGCTGGTCTTCATGCACAAAATGCCACGGATATGGATCGACTACTGCCAGTTCCTGATGAACCAGCGCAAGATTACCAGGACCAGGAAGGTTTGTGTTGGTGCTGGGCCAGGGAGGTGAACTTCATGATTGTCTCTGCTGCTGCTGCTTCTGCTATTGCTACTGCTACTGCTGTTTTGGGCATTTTATTGAAGTTTTGAGTGTTTGTTTCAATGTGATTGTTGTTAAGTTTATTCTTATTTGTATATCTTTTGCTTTAATTATTTTTTTCATATAACTTGGTTGATTATGTTCATCTGTTAAAATTTTAATTTGTGTTATCATTTCTAAGGTTTGTTTATTCATTTAGTTATTTCATCTTCAGTTCCTTTAGCTGTTTCATCTTTTGTCATTGCTCATTATAATATACGTATGTGTTTATTTACATGTAGTACTTTATTCATTATTCTACTAGAAGCACTTCAGCATCACATATCACGGGTGACTGAGGAAGGAGCCTCATAACTCCATAAGTCAATCATTGCAGACATTTGACCGTGCCCTGTGTGCGCTGCCCATCACCCAGCACAACCGCGTCTGGCCACTCTACCTTAAGTTTGTCATGGCTTACAGCATCCCAGAAACAGCGGTGCGTGTGTGGAGGAGGTACCTCAAGGTGAGTTGACCTGGTGTTTGCTTTCTTTATAGTTATCATTTGGTACTTCAGACATCCTTTCTTTGCTAATCACCCTGGATCTCCCTGGTGAAAAAGTGCATCTTGGTTTCCAGATTGTAAGAGATTTACTTCCATATTCGGAAACACTTCAGCACTGCACCTCCACTACTTCAAAAGGCTCCTGTTTAATTTGCACAAGTTTTCAAGGGTGTTTTTCTGGTTCCAATGACAAATAAACAAGGTTACTACATAATTGACAGGAGAAACCCTCAGAGACCCAGCTTGTAATCTCTGTGGCCTTTGAAAATAGTTGTGGTGAGAGAGTGGAGCATTTCAGAATTTGGACCATGAACAGGCAGGTGATAACAAAAGATATGTACTACCACAATAACAAAAACAACAATAACATTTCTTAGACTAATAGTTGGCTATAGATGTAAACCCTTAGTAATTATGAAATGGTGATATCAGTAATGCATATCACTGGCTGTACTTTTCTTTAGCTGTGCCTTGAGAGTAGTGAGACAAGAACAATAACTACATTTCTTAAACCAGTACTTGGCCATAGGTTTTTTTCTTTACCTGAACAAGAACAACAATAACTACATTTCTTATGCTAACGCTTGTCTTTACCTGAATGAGAACAACAATAACTGCATTTCTTACACTAACACTTTTCTTTAACAGAACAAGAACAACAATAACTAAATTTCTTACATTAACACTCAATGTAAGGTCTTAGGAATTGAAATGGTGATACCTTAATTCAACTCATTGGTAATTTTTTCTTTAGCTGTGCCCTGAGGATACCGAGGACTGCATCAGCTACCTCATATCTATTGGACGGCTGGAGGCAGCGGCCAAGAAGTATGAGTGGTGCGTCAACACAGACACCTTCACCTCTAAATATGGCAAGTCCAAGCACCAGCTGTGGTCTGAGCTGTGTGAACTCATCTCCAAGAACCCACAGGTAACTAAGTGATGGAGAGAGAGAGACTGGGTGCTTATTAACAGAGATTCTTAAGTGTGTAGCTTTTCTTAGACAAATTTTTAGTGTTCAAATCCATCTTAACCTTCTGAAAATCTCATTACCAGTAAGTTTGAAGCTGCTGATGGGATAATGGCTTAAGTACAATGCTGTTTTCAGCAGGTTAAGTTGGATTTGAAGACTAGAAATTTGTTTAAGAAAAGTTACATAGTTAAGAACCTCTGTTAATACAAACCCTGGAGCTTGTGGTGTTGCTTATATCTCCCCACTACCTATGTACAGTTATCTCACATATCTATTTTATTGTACTTTGTTGCTGTACAGTCTTCCAGTATTCATCAGTAAAAGAAAATTATTTTCTTGTTTTTTCTTTGTGATTTTGGGATGGAGTGATAGTGGTGTCAGTGATGGAAGTAATGATGATCCCTGATGCATTTTTTACCACCAATAGGAAACAAGCTTGAAGAATGCAGAGGCCATCATTCGCCACGGTCTGCAGAGGTACACAGACCAGGTTGGAATGCTGTGGAACTCCCTGGCTGAGTACTACATCATCAGTGCCCTGTTTGAGAGGGTGAGTGTTGCTGGAGTGTTACCGTTACATTCCCTGCGAGTTGGCTAATTAATAACAAAAATAATGTAATTGAACAGCATATGCAGTATGTATATACAGTGGTACACCTATTGATTTGAACACCCTTTCACTCGAACACTTCCCAATCCAAACACATTTAGCGAACAAATTTTCACCTCCAATCGGAACGCGGGCTTTTAATTCGAACACAAACACACATTCTCAAGACGCCGCCTTCCCGCCAGTCGGCTGACTATTGCTACTCATGAAAGGCTTTCAAGTCACTCTGGTCCCTAGTTGCCTGGCTTACTCCAGCCCCCAACCCTGGTCACTTCCTACTCACCACCCCAGTCAATGCAGCCTTCTACTCTGGTCACGGGCAAACTTATTTACTAATGAAGATATATTTAACACTTTAAACAACCAATGAAGAATGAATTGTTAAATATCATTGTCATTTGCGTAAACTACGATAATGCAATAATTTGCAGCATTGTACAATAATTTATACTTTTCTTGAAATAATTCCTGTTGGAACTTATGCTGCGAGAATATATTCTACTTGATAAGAGAGAGAGGGAGGATGGTGAGTGGCTGGAGGGGGGGGAGTGGCCTACTCGGTCTGTTTGTGTATCGAATGGGAGTGGATAGGGACGGAGTGAGGGGGAGGGGGGAATACTACGTGATCTGTTCCCATATTTAGTACATGTTGTTTTTGTTTTACATGACCTTTTCAAGACCGTAACAATCGCATAAATCAAGAGATACCTGTACAAGAAAACCTAGATTTGTTTGAGGGTCTTAAGAAAGTTTTAAAAATCACAACAATTTTGATCAGCTCACCACATTATGTCACCAGTTGACCATCCTGTACATGTTGACTTCTATTTTTCAGTTGAACACAGCAACTAAGCATTACAAACTGTCTTGCCATATTAACAAGAAACCAAATTAATGAAAAGAACCAGTAATGAAGAAACTTATGCTAAACCCTGTATTGTTATGTAGATAAGAGCACCTTGTCAACCCCACCAGTCTCTCATCGCCAGGACACACTCAGCACTGCCACTCATGCCTTCCCTTCACAGGCCAGGGATGTGTATGAGGAAGCCCTGCGTAGTGTGATGACTGTGCGGGATTTTACACAAGTGTTTGACTCCTACGCTCAGTTTGAGGAGCTGATGCTGAAGCGGCGAATGGAGGAGGTGGGGCCTGAGGCGGTCCTGGAAGATGAGACTGACATAGAACTCAGGTATTCTCTCTTTGATCTTGGTATTCAATCTCTTTCCTGGCATAGAACTGTGGTATTCACTCTTTGATCTTGGTATTCAATCTCTTTCCTGGCATAGAACTGTAGTATTCACTCTTTGATCTTGGTATTCAATCTCTTTCCTGACATAGAACTTAGGTATTCACTTTTGATCTTTACTGTTCAATCTCTTCCTGACATAGAGTTCTGGTATTCACTCTTTGATCTTTGTATTCAATCTCTTTTCCATCTGTTTTGTTCATATTCTCACCCCTCATTCCTTCAGATTGTTGTCAGCTGATCTTTTCAACCCTGCTTCTGTCCTCACACAGGCTGGCACGCTATGAGGACCTGATACAGAGACGCCCTTTACTGCTGAACTCTGTCATGCTGCGGCAAAACCCCCACAACGTGCTGGAGTGGCAGAAGAGAGTGACGCTTTATGAGGGGCAGCCTAAGATGGTGGGTGGTGAATGTGGTGACTGGGGTGGTGGTGGTGGTGGTGAAGTACAGGAAGTCCTTGATATGCACAAATTCAAAATAGCAAGGTGTCAAAAAATGAGGGTGTTTTCCTCATATTATGCAGATTTCTTAGAATAACATGATTTACCTCAGTATGTAGTTGGGGTGATCATTCTTACATTGCACAAAATTTACTACGCATGGTCCCTTCCAGAATGCATCTTCCGTGCTAATCGAGGACTCCCTTTACTTATGTGATGAAGTCTAGTTTGTATGGTTGAAGAAGTAACTCTGTGCCTGCCTTGAATCTTCAGTTGAAATCAGAAGTGTGTGTATTTACCTATTTGAGATTTACAGGGCCTGAGCTAATCTCATGTGGTCCCATCTCCGTTTCTATACTTATCTGATCTTTCTTTGAATTTGTGCAAACTTTTCATGGTTATTAGGTCATTATTCTCCATATTCAGAAACGTTTCCCCACTGTGCCTCCACCCACTGTTTCAAAAGGCCCCTGTTTAAGTTACACAGGTCTTCAAGGGTGTTTTTATGGTTCTAATGACAAATGAACAAGGTTGCTACATAACTGGCAGAAGAAACCCCCTTTTAAAACCTGCCTTGTATTCTGTATCCTTTGAAAATAGTTGTGTTGAAAGAGCGGAACATTTCAGAATACAGGCCCATGTGTGTGTGTGTGTGTGTGCACCTGCGTCTTGTAAACATATTTCCTCCCTGGCAGATTGTGACAACGTACATGGAAGCAGTGAAGACCATAGACCCCAAGCAGGCCACCGGGAAACTGTACTCCCTGTGGGTCAACTTTGCCAGATTCTATGAGGACAACGGACAGATTGTGGACGCCCGGATCATCTTCCAGCGGGCCACTGAGGTTGCCTATGTGAGGGTGGATGACCTGGCCAGCGTGTGGTGCGAGTGGGCTGAGATGGAGATACGACATGAGTGAGTTGTTGTAGTTCCTGTGTGTGTGTGTGTGTGTGTGTCTTGCATTACTCAGTGTAGCAACAGTTCTCACACCATTCCCTGTTCTGATTGGCAGCTCCAAATTTACCACTGATGAGATAATGACCAAAGTACAACACCAGTTTTGGGAGGTTATGATGGATTTTAAGACCGGAAATTCATCTAAGAAAAAGGCTACATACTTAAGAATCTCTGTTGATATCGTCCCTGGCACTCACCAATAGTATAACAAAGAGCAACAGTAACCCCCCAAGTCACCACCCCTTGTTATATACCCGGCACTCTTCCAGCAATGAGGAGGAGGCACTGAAGCTGATGAAGAGAGCCACAGCACCACCGCCACAGAAGGTTGCTTACAATGATGAGAGTGAGCCAGTGCAGCGTCGCGTGTACAAGTCCCTCAAGCTGTGGTCTATGTACGCTGACCTGGAGGAGAGTCTGGGCACGTTCAAGTCCTGCAAGGCTGTGTATGACCGCATCATTGACTTGCGCATTGCCACGCCTCAGATTATTATCAATTATGGCATGTTCCTTCAGGTGTGTGTCGGTGTTTGTGTCTCTGTGTTTGTGCAGGTGTGTGTGTTTTTCTTTTATGTAAGAGGGAAAAGCTGGCCAAGTGTAACAAAAACAAAACATAAAAAACCCACTAATTTGGCAGTTCCCTTAAAAAATGAGAATTAGCCTAAAGTCAGGGATAAGTGTTTTGAAACCTCCCTATTAAATAAAAGTTGTCTTAGCCAGTTTATTGCTTTTTTAAACAAGGAATCAAGTATATCTTATTAGTTTTTGTTTTTTATTCTTAGTTCAGTTGTTTCTCATTAGCTCATCCTGTTAGGTTGTTGTGCCAAGCTTATATCGTGAATAGTCATATTATGTGAGTAGTTTTAGAATATTGTGTATATTGTTAAGGACAGAACATTTTAGCATCAAATTATTACAATATTTTCCCTACAGGAGAGTAATTACTTTGAGGAAGCCTTTAAAGCTTATGAGAAGGGGATTGCCTTGTTCAAGTGGCCATATGTGTATGACATCTGGAACACTTACCTCACCAAGTTCTTGCAGAGATACCAAGGCACCAAGATAGAAAGAGCAAGGGACCTCTTTGAGCAAGTAAGGTCTCCCCACTGTATTGTATTGCAAATTTTACTCCTTTTTTTTGTGAGTGGAGTACTATGTTCTGAGTGCATGTTGGACACACACTTTGAAACATTATTAGGATTTTTTTGTGAGTGGAGTACTATGTTCTGAGTGCATGTTGGACACACACTGTGAAACATTACCAGGATTTGTTCAGGTAGAGACAAATGTGAGAATTGAGTGGTGGGAAGACACAAGTTGAGGCAGAGTACTTATTCCCTAACATCTCAGTTACAAAACAAAATGATCTTGGAAGAAGGTTTGGTTTCTGAAATGTTATTGAATAAAGTACCTTGCCTTAACTTGTGTTCTCCCACCACTCAGTTCTCACATATTTAGGACTTCCTTACATTAGGTAGTGGCATTCAGGAACACGTGTACAGTTCATAATGGTTTAGTGAGAACAAAGAATATGAAAAATGTAGCTTGAGTGGTGGAATAGATGAAAATACTGTTAAGTGGTGTGTGTGTAGCTCCTATTCTGAGAAAATGAAGTGAAGATTTTATGAGGTACTAAAGAATGTAGGGAAGCTGAGAGAACCCATCAGTTCTACACATTACACATACTAGTCTCTGTCTTAAACATAATTATATACAGTGGTACCTCTTGATTCGAACACCCTTTGACTCGAACACTTCCCAATCTGAACACATTTGGCAAATAAATTTTCACCTCAAACTATCTCTTTAAAATCAAATTTAATTCTTCCTCAATAAAACTGATTATTAAGTCTTTTCCAATCAAACTTGAAACCCCCATGCTTGACTGTTATCTCCTTGTCACAGTGCCTGGAGAAGTGTCCCCCAAGCTATGCCAAGAACCTGTACCTGCTGTATGCCAAGATGGAGGAGGAGCACGGCCTGGCCAGACACGCCATGCAGGTGTACAGCCGCGCCACCAAGGCCGTACCACCTGAGGAGAAGCTTGCCATCTACAACATCTACCTGCAGCATGCCCAGCAGATATATGGAATCACCAAAACCAGAGAGATCTACCAGGTGTGTGTTCTGGATTGGTTAGTTTAATCTTTTCAAAACTGGGATGCATTTTTACCTTCAGTTTTTTGTTATTATTTGACGGTTTTACTGACATTTAACTCCTCCAGTACTGGGATGCTTTTTTACCTTCAGTTTTTGGTATGATTAGATAGTTTTACTGACATTAAGAAGGGTCTCTGGGGGTCAGAAGAATAATAGCCAGAGTCTTCAATGTTTTATTTCCTACATAATCATCTGAAGCTATATGAAAGAATTTGTATGAAAAGTTTTTGTACTGAAGGGCATAGTAAGCATTGCAGTGTGTGTGTATTGAGTGGTCTTTTCTAGTGTAGTGAGTGGAAGTTTCATATTTTAGGGATCTTTAAATTTTTACCTTGCTTTGGCTAGCTTTCTACAATCTCACTGGACAAGTTACGATGATGGAGGAATGAGAGATGAACATTAGTGACGAGAATTTTATTATCACCAGATTATATACATTGCAGAAATATCTAATAACCCATAACCAGTCAGAATTTTGTCTAGCTCAACAATGGGAGATCAACATTAAATCCACTAGTTTCATGGATATCACTAGATCAAAACCACTGTAGAAATATCCAACCATGAGTCAAGAATCTGCCTTGCTTCAGTACATTTCCATCACCACTACTAACACTGCCGCCACCCTCAGGAAGCCATCCAGGACCTGCCAGACGAGGGAGCGCGGGAGATGTGCCTGCGCTTCGCCGACATGGAGAGGAAGCTTGGTGAGATCGACCGTGCCAGGGAGATCTACACGTACTGCAGCCAAATCTGTGACCCGCGCCTCACTCAGGAGTTCTGGGCGCGGTGGACGGACTTTGAGGTGGCGCACGGCAACGAGGACACCATGAAGGAGCTGCTGAGGATAAAGCGTTCCATGCAGGCCAAGTACAACACTCAGGTCAGGGTTGTGCTGGTGGTGGTGTTGTATTGCATTGCTGTAGGGGGACATCATCATGGGATTGTGGGTAGAGAGAGAGAGTGTGTGTGTGTGTGTGGGGGACATAATGTGGGTCTGTGGGCTATGGGTGAAAGAGAGAGAGAGAGAGAGTTGGTTTGTTAGTTGAGAGGCTGTGGGGTTTGTCAACATACTGTGGGGGGACATACTGTGGGTCTGTGGGCTATGAGAGAGAGAGAGAGAGAGAGAGAGAGAGAGAGAGAGAGAGAGAGAGAGAGAGAGAGAGAGAGTTGGTTAGTTAGTTGATGGGCTGTGGGGTAGTGACTGTGGGGTTCGTCAACATACTGTGGGTCTGTGGGGTATGGGTGAGTGAGAGAGAATGTGGAGAAGACAGTACCAATCCATCCTCCATTCTTCAATCTTCAGGTCAACATGATGTCGGCACAAATGCTGGCCTCTGCTGACACTGTGGCCGGCACCGTGTCAGACTTGGCTCCGGGTGCAAAGGACGGGATGCGCATGTTGGAGGCGCGTGCTGTGGCCATGAACCACTTGGAGGAGCCGCCCAACACCACCTCTGCCCCGCCACCTCCTGCCGCTGCTGGTAAAAACACAATTTGTTTCTCAGTATTTTGCAATTTTGTTTGGCTTGGTTCTTGTTTGATTTGGATTTGAGGGAAATTTTCTAGATCTATTTTTTTACTCTTGCAATGGAGTTGCTTACTTTTCTTCAGAATCTACTGATTCAAGAGATAGATAGATACAAAAAAGAAAAGATTTGCCTGCTGGGTTAATGTTATCCAGGAGAATTAGTAAGGAATAAAGATTAATCCCTTCAGTACTATGATACATTTTTACATATCTATTCTTCTTACCATTTGCTGATTTGATACAGCTTCAGAAACTGATGTGGGGATTAGAATAGTGAAGACATTGGCCATTAATCTTCTAACTTCCATTGATCAAAAACGTGTGATGAAAATGCTTCCTGGTACTATGTGGGGACAAAACAGATGAAAGAACATGCAGTACAGCTTCAAACTTTTCTACAGTAGTGGTAATGGCAAACCTTTATTTCCAGGTGGTGGTTCCAAAATCATGTTTGTGCGTGGCTCCACCACTAAGAGGGAGGAGGAGGTTGCCGACGCTGCCCGCACTGCTAACCCAGATGAGATCGATATTGATGAGGAGGACGATGATGAAGAGGAGGAGGAGGAGGAGGAAGATGGTAAGATGTTTAGATGGTGTCACTTTCTTGAAATATGCCTTTACCTGTAATGATGCCATAAAATACTGAGAATCCATCAATTTTGCAGTGCTCTGAGTGCATGGCTAAAAATAATAATTTTGAATATAACTCATTTTCTCAAACATTCCAGAACAAAGACACTATAGAGCAGTGAGAGGAATGATAGTGGTATAATATTACTGCAAACCTTAATCTTCTCTTGGTTTCCTCTCCAGATATGCCACAGATGAGGGAAGTTCCATCTTCAGTGTTTGGTCAGCTGAAAAAAGATGCAGATCAAAGTTAAAATCTCAAATCTTAACCAATGTATATTTTTAGTACCTCCATTTATACATAAATAATATAATATGAGCATTTTGTGATTAATTCGTACATTTACAATAAATTTTTTTGATATATTTGAATTTATCATTAATAAAATGCCACAAAATAAACTCAATACAGTAACAGCACACTGTCTATAAATACATCAATCCAAAGTGTCCAAAATAGTTAACGAGAAATAAAAAACACAGCTACATAAGATCATCTTACAGATTACAACTAGATTTACATTCCTATAAATGAATCAAATAGGAAAACAAAGCAAGTTCTACTAATAAAAGAAAATATCCTGCCAGAAAGCTGACGGAGCTTTTCTTGCACCTTTTCTCAAGAGTTCCACCTCCTTTCCCTTCCTCCTCCTGCTTCTCCTATCCTTTCCATCTCCATTCCCTTCACCTGCTGATGGGCGGAGTGGTGTGTTGAGAAGCTTCCTTGTGTCTACTGATGGTGTTATGGTGTTGAATGCAATGGGAGATGAAGTGGAAATAGTTGTTTTTTGAGTGATAACTGTAACAGGAATAGATTAGGTGTGGAATGACATTGTGGAAGGAAGCTAGAAAAATATAAAACAAATAGAAGCGACATATAAGAAGAAACTGGAAAACAATAAAAAAAGGAAAAAAATAAAAAGACAAGGAAACAAACCTACAAAGTTTCTATACACAGTAATTGAAGGAATTGAAGACAGAGATGGGTGAGTAGATGTTGTCTACCTAGATATCACAAAAACATTCAATACAGTTCCACACAAGAGACTATTATGGAAACTAAAGCACATAGGTGGACTGCGAGGGAAACTATTAGAATGGATGCAGGACTATTTGAAAGATAGAGAAATGAGAACTGTGATCAGGGAGGAAATTTCAAGTTGGAGAAATGTAACGAGTGGAGTACCGCAGGGGTCAGTCCTTACACCCATAATATTCCAAATATATGTAAATGATATGCAGTGTGGCATGACCAGCTATATGAATATGTTTGCAGATGACACCAAATTAATGAGTTATTAAAAGCACTGTTGACTGTCAGGAGGTACAGGGGGACATAGATAAGATTGACGAATGGAGTAAGAGGTGGAAACTGGATTTTAATGTAAAGAAATGTCATGTGATGGAGATAGGCAAGAGCAAAAGTAGGCCAAAATGGACCTACAAGATAAGACAGGAGGAAATACCTAAGACATAAAAAGAAAAAGACCTGCTAGGGGTGGTGATACAGGATACACTGAGCCCAGAACAGCACATAAATAAACTACTTGGATCAACATATAGAATGTTAGCCAGTATCAGGGTGGCTTTCCAATACATGGATAAGGACATGATGAAAAAAATTCTAACCAGTATGATATGTCCAAGATTAGAATATGCAGCAGTGGTGTGGTCACCAAATGTAAGAAAGGATATAAAGAAACTTGAAAGAATCCAAAAAGTAGCCACAAAAATGGTACCAGAACTAAGCGAGCTGACATATGAGGACAGATTAAAAGAAATGGGACTGCCAACTCTACAGGACAGAAGAGAGGGAGGTGATATAATAACTCTGTATAAGATAGTAAATGGTATTGAAAAGCTGGACAAGCAAAACCTGGTGATGGAAGAAGAAACTAGACAGATGAGAGGACACTCAAGGAAAATCAGAAAGAGTCAGTGTCTAAAGGACACAAAAAAGTATAGTTTTCCACATACAATTGTAGACACCTGGAATGGATTGAAAGAAGAGGTTGTTACAGCAACCAATATACATAAGTTCAAGGAAATGTTGGATATATGGAGATATGGAGACAGGACACTATGAGCCATGCTCCAACCCTGTATAATACAACTAGGTAAATACAACTAAGTAAATACACACACACACACACACACACGTCATTCTCGAATGATTGATGCATCTAGCAGGCTTGACCAGAAACTAGTCTCCGTGGGCAACTCGGGATGATTCTCACTGCTACAACGCCACCCGCCTCTGCTGAGGGTTAACTACTCCAGCAACTGAACTACCCTCGTTAAACCACCATTGGTCTAATTAAACTCTGAAAAAATAGGAATGCCCTTAAACACAAATAACTCCAAAAATACTCTTGTTATAATAGTCGTGGATATTACACTTGAAACAATGAAATAACCTCGGCTCACAACCGAGAGGGCCCGGGTTCGAGTTCCGGGGATGGCGAGGCAAATGGGCAAGCGTTAAATGTGTATCTAGCCCCTGCTCACCCACACAGCAGCAAGTAGGTACGGGATGTAACTCGAGGGGTTGTGGCCTCGCTGTCCCGGTGTGTAGTGTGTGATGTGGTCTCAGCCCTACCCGAAGATCGGTCTATGAGCTCTGAGCTCGCTCCGTAGGGAAAGGTTGCCTGGGTGACCAGCATGCGACCATGGTGAATAACACACAGACACACACACACCTTCCTCATCCATCTTTCTTTCCTTCGTTTCCAATACATACCTGTCTTATATGTGTCAGAAGGCACCTCTACTGTTCCCTCTATCTCTTCCAGCTTCTATTTTCCCTCCACTAGCAGCCCTGGCGAAGATATAAAAGGCTTGCCTCCTCTCAGTTCGGGGACAGGAGCAAGAGTGACGAGGAAGGACTGAGAAGCGAGGCCCGGAATGAAACAAGAGAGAACCCACTTAACTCTCTCACCGAGGCTGTTTTCAAAGGCCACAGAAATCAACGAACGCCTTTTTAAAAGTTTTTATCGTATTGCGTATGAAAAAATGGTGTTAATCTGTTACTATTAAGATAAAAGGTAGCTAAAAACGCCGTGTAACTTTACCTAGAACCTTTCAAATGTAGTGAAGGTTCAAACTGAAAGCGTTTCAGAATCCGGTTTACACGTAGGCAGTGGACTGGATGTATTGATGAGAACGGTAAATAAGTAACTATAGAATAAATAGGTGTAGCGGTGTCACAGCTATACAAAGCAAATAAGAGTATGAATTCCCAATTTACAAAAGGACGATCAGGAAAAAAAAAACTAAGGGCAATGAGAAAACACGGAAGTAAGCAGAGGTGACACAGCTGTACAAGCAAATAACAATACGAATTCCCAGGTTACATAATGATTACCAGGAAAAACACTTATGGAAATGAGGAAACGCGGAAGTAATTAGAGGTGACACAGCGGTAGAAAGGTCACTCGCTGCAGGTCATCCACACACACACACACACACACGCGGATCTTTAGCACG
>CM035213.1:3986583-4002763 GCA_020233015.1 Callinectes sapidus | reverse complement strand
CACCTGCTGTTACCCTGCCGGAGAGGAAGGTCCTGAGCTGCCTACCTTCCACTGTTACCTACCCTCGCTTGATTTAGCCTCTCGCTCTCACTGGACGTCGGATACCGTTGGGCTGGTTACGTTGCTCCACTTCTACAGGACCACCACCACTTCAGTTGTGTTTGCCTCTACATCCGTGACAGGTATTTAGAGTGAATCTTCTGTTGTTGCGCCCCTTTCCTGGTTCTCGTTGTCGAGACTATAGTCTTTCATAAGGGACGTAACACGGAAGATTTATTTCTCGTACTGATTGTCCGGAGTAGTGTGCCTTGTTATTGGCGTGTTGCCTTTAGTTGTTCCTGTTTCTTTGAATGTGTCGTGTGTGCACGAATTAATATATTTAAGGAAGCATTCCTAGTGTTTATTGTGCCCCTTGACAGATATTAGCACTTCCTGTGGACCTTTTTATTCTTGATAGGCCGGGAGAGAGTATTGCTCCCCGTTTGCCTTTACATATACATAACCCCATAAACGCCACAAATTATATGCAAAGAACATAGATAGACAATAGATAAATCAATGTATAACCCCATAAACGTCAAAGTAAAGGGAATTAATTAAAACAACGCAAAAATGAATTAAGAAACAAGGCCGACCGGTAGTCCTTCCAGCACTCGGAGCAAAAAGCAGTCGTATAGAGAGAGAGAGATGGGAACGGCAGCCGCTGGACCTTTCCACCAGTGTGTTAGACAATAATTGGTCCTGTGGAGACATGGCACGCATATACATAAACGCTGGGGTAAGCGGGAAGAAATTAAAATGTTAATAAGTATCAGGAAGGAACAAGTAAGTCATGTCTACCCGCACTGGGAGCAAAAAGTAGTCGAGCAAAAGATGTCGCCTGCATGTGCTAAGAAAACACATAGGTTATATACATAGAATAAAGATAGACAATAAATTAATAAATATAAACCCCCATAATAGTCATAATAGGCCTAATTAGCGAAAAATAACAAGTAATACGCCATAAGAACGAGGCCAAACAGTAGTAGTTGTTGTATATTTCCATGTTTCTCTTGACACAGCTAAGAAATCGAGTAGGTTATATGCAAAGAACGTTATAATATCAAGGGGTTTAAGTCTCTCTCTCTCTCTCTCTCTCTCTCTCTCTCTCTCTACTTACCATTTCTATTCTTATTTTTCCTTCCTTCTATCTTTTTTATTTACTTTATTCTCGCTACATCCTTTCCTCCCTTTGCCTCGTTTATCTTCTCTCCTTTCCTGCTGTCTTTGAGCTCTTCTCTCCTGATTCCTCCTTCTCTTTTCTTTCTGCTTCTGCTCTTCCATCACTCAATGTCTCATCTTCATTTCCTCAGATCTGTACGGTAAAGGGCAAAAATAAATACATACATATATACCTACAAATAGGAAGGGTGTTTAAGAATTGAGGGGAAGCTTGAATACACAGGGTAATTTTATTCTCAATTTTACGAGGTGAACTGGTATAGAAATATTAACTCTCTCTCTCTCTGTGCATCCATACAATTAATAGTTTCAACAGTGCTGGTAATATCAAAAAGCGACATCCATAATTGTAAAAAGGCTAAATTCTTTTACTCATCTATTTCATTTACTTATTTCTTTGTTATAATGTAGTTGGTAAAAAATACTAGGAAAGTGACAAAAAAGACTCATTGAGGCAAAACTCTCACAATTAAAGAGATAAATCAGCCAAGGCTCAAGGAAAATCATACGATGATGATGACAGACAATAAACTTACCTGGAGTTCACAGTCTCGCAGTCCCTACTATTGCCGAGCCGCCACTGCAAATACCTACACACAACTTCACCTGAGCACTAATATACTATGCCACACCACGTACCATTCATCACCAAAACCCTTCACCGGCCGCCCCACCTCACCTGTGCCAGGCTGTCAGGTATGGTGTGGCGTCCTGCACGGAGCTTATTGATGCCCACCAGAGCATCGGGACAGGTGTGCACAGGCCGCTGGGACAATGCCGCCCTGACCACCTCCCTTCTCTCTCTCTCTCTCTCTCTCTCTCTCTCTCTCTCTCTCTCTCTCTCTCTCTCTCAATGTAATTTCTACCCTCTTTCTTTCTCTCTCAATATAATTCCCTGTACCTAATGATCTTGTAATAATAAAAACACAATAATGATGATACAGAGGAGAGTTTGACAAAATAAGGAACAAGACCAATGGTAAATATTCATGTTCTCGTTCAGCACACCGTAATACTTCTCAAACTTGCCAGAAAGGGGAAAAGTCACTAAATGCAGGAAAAGGAGGAGGAAATAAAGAAGGAGATGGAAGAAGAAGAGGAGGAGGAGGAGGACGAGGACGAGGACGAGGAGGGACAGGACAAAAAAAAAAAAAAAAAAAAATAGAAAATACCGCTCAAATAATGGAAGACAAAAAAAGTTGACTCAACTCCACTCAGCTCGGCTCGGGTCGAAATTAAAGGGTTGAAGATGAAGGAAGGAGAAGGAATAGACAATGAAAGAGAAAAAAGAAGGCAATACAAATTTGAGAACAGCGAGGTATCTACTACCATTTTTACTTTTACTACTACTACGCGTCTTATACACGGCCTGTACGTATCTGCCTATCTGACTCTACGAGTATGATACGCTGCCTTCCCGTTCGAGTTTCACTCTGAACGCGTATATACACATAATATGCATTACATAGAGATCTTTACTGAGTATATACTTTACTGAGTATACTTTACTGAGTAGCAGACTACCAACAATATGTATGTATAAGTTTATCCTGTTATATTATCTATGTGTAGACATAATAAAGTGTTTAAAGTGTTTAAAGAGAGAAAGAGAGAGAGACTATTATACACCACGATTAGTTATTTGGTTTCAATTAGACATCAAGGAAGGGTTTCAGGATATTCAAAATTGGAGGAAAAGAAGAGGAAACAAGGAGGAAGATCTATGTGGATGAAAGTGTAGCAGTGTGGCTCATCCCGCTTTGCCAGAGATTGAATTCCACAAAAAGTGATATGCTTGTGGGACTAATGTAATTTCTTTTTTTTTTCACAGGAACATCCACAGAGGTTGAAGTGGTTGGCAGTACGGGGAGTCTGGAAATCAGCCAAGACATCTTTACTCTAGATGTATGTAATTAGTTATTTTCACAAAGTATGTTGTATAAAAAGTTTTGAAATAAGACCCAACAAGTAGAAACTGTGACGTGTAACTTTATTGGAATGAAATAGTACAGTTTTAGTCTTTACTAACAATAAAAGTGGCCTGGAATAAAAGCAAAAGCTGACCTACAACTTAAAACAACTTAATATACTTTGGCCTGTACAATATGTAACGAAAAAAAACTTAAACTGTTATAAGCATCTGTATATAAATTTCTCCAAGTGAGTAATATTCGTATTTATCTACATTGCAACCCAGCATGACCTTAGCAGTACTGGCCGTGTTACGTGGGAGTGGTGGTGGTGGTGGTATAGGCTGACATTATACAGGTAGCACACCTGCCAAAGCTCAGCAGGTGCTGCAGTACTTTACAGAAGTAAGGACAGTCTTTCATGTGTGTGTGTTGAGTATCTACATGCATCTACTGTAGCTATGTTGTATAAAATAAGTTTGCATTTGGTTCATTTATTTACATGTTAGGTAACAATCTACTGCTTGACTGTGACCACGAGACTTATTCACATCACTATCTCAGCTATCATTTAATGAATGGCTTTTTCTCCACACACACACACACACACACACACACACACACACACACACACACACACACTCTCTCTCTCTCTCTCTCTCTCTCTCTTTAAATCTTTGGAAGATTAAATTTCTCTATTTGACAGCTTTTGGGGGTTTCATTTCAGCAGTTCTTGGTAAAAACTCACAAAGTAAATATCTGGATTTGAACATGCATGTAATGCATATAAATTGGCAACTAAATTTCCAATATCACACTTGTCAAAATATAAATGCATAACTAAGAGACAAGAAGAGATAGTCATTGGAAAAGGATGTGAATGTAGAATATTTAAATTGTCATTAATCCATTGTTAATTGAATACATCACAGTCTGGCACAAAGCCACAACAAACCCACAGTCAAATTAACTGAAAGATTAACCCTTAATGACCACTGACCCACCAGTCAACAAGCCATCAAAAACTAAAAGCTATGAACCCAGCACATACTGTGATCCTTTACAAGTCCTTCCCAATGCTGTCTTGTTACTTGAGTTCAATTAGCAAGTCTTCTCTCTATCACACTTGAGGACGGCTCTTAAGTATTGCAAGGCTTAGTGGAGGGAGGGAAATGTTGTGCTCCTGTGTGTGATGAGTATTTGAGTCACACTTCTCTTCAGCCACTATGAAATTCACTATCACATTGGCTGAGCCTGGCTTCTCACTTCCTCACACTGCAGTGACTACAATGTTCACTTTCAGAGGAACTTGAAACACTGGTCTCTCACTGAGGGTTTGTGATTATCTGAATCATTCCCTCACACTACCTTGACTAAAACATATGTATCCATATAGGCATTTCTTCTCCCAATACATATTTTCCTATTTGAGGACATATGTAATTAATGCCTTATGAAGCTATTTCCTCCTGCAATAACTATAAACATTTTATAGCACATAATAACATTATGAACAGTTCTTCATAAGAGAACATCATAAAATGAGTTCCCTGCAAATAAAGAGAGAATCAATATCCTGAAGAAATAACTAAATATTTAGTTCACTAATGAACTGGTGGAAGTATACACGACAATTCCCTCTCACTAGATCACCAAACACCTGCTTCACTGAAAGGTGTGCTCTCATCCAAGACATATTACCAAAGGAGGCACTCTAACTTGTTGCTGTATGCACCTTACCTACATTGTGAATTCCACAAGCTAATAAGGTGAGAATGGCAGAATCAAACCATGATTCTATACAACCAGTCATTGCTCACTGCCATATGAAAGATGTTGACAGCCTGTCTCTGCCTGGATACTTATAACCACCAAGCAAAATGAGCACCAATCAGCAGTGCAGGGCGAGTGGTGACTCAGTACTGCCTCTTGCCAAGTGGTGGGAGGCGCACGTTGTACCTGTTCCTGGGAGGGTACATGCCAGCTCCATGTGGCGGCGTCACCATGGGGGAGTCCTGCATGGGGACCCTCACCTCGCTGCCATTGGAGATGTTGACTAGTGAGAGGTCATCCTGAGAGTTCCGGGGGATGTTGGTCCTTACGGGCGGCCGTTGCTGGCCAGAGTTGCTGTCTGACCGGCCAGAGGAGCTGTGCCTCCTGTGCTGTGCCTGGCTGTGGCTCCTCTTCTCATAGGAGTCTGTGATGCTGGCTGCCCTGGGATCCCGGGCCCACATCTCCCTGGAGGGTGCAGCAGACTGGCCTGATCCTGTCATCCCCACGTCGTGGCTGCCAGAGCGGATGGACTCTCTGGACTGGCCCGGGTTGGATGGCTCGTTCCAGGCGGCCTGAGCGTTGGGGCTGGTCTTCTCCTCGCATCGTGTATACCTCCGCCAGTTGGCACGCTGCTAGTCCCTCAGGCGGATCTGCTCCAGGCTGTGTCTACTGTCGTCCACAGTAGCCGCTGAAAGGGCTGAGCTGCATGAGCTGGGGGACTGTGAGTGGCTGTGCATCTCCCGCGCCACACTGTACACGTGGGTGATGTCTGGCCGCTGGTCTGGCTCGGGGTTGATGCAGCTGTCCACCAGAGTCCGGAGCTGCAATAACAAGGTGTTATGTTACACTCAAAATCATCTCCTATATCAATACTGGTTTCTAATATTAAATTTGGAAAATCTTGAATAAAGAAACTTGGAAGAAAATTGTATATTTGTTATAGGATTGTTAAACTCTGCAATCCAGAAAGACAATATTACCTCAAGTCCAACTTATGGAAGCATATCTGGAACCTTTCAAAATGATGATGATAATGATGATGTTGATGATGATAATAATGATGGTGGCAGTGGCAGTGGTGGTGATGATGGTGGAGGTGATAATGATGATCTCTTTGTCATGATCCATGTACATGATATTGCACCATTAAAAAAACACAGTGTCGCTGGTGGGTTGTGCTTGTGGGGTGAGTCTTCACCCACCTGGGATGAGTAGTGGTCTGAGGGGAGAGGAGGGTATTCACAGGTCTCTATCTTCTTGCACAGTGAGTAAAGGTTCATCTTGTCACCATAGAAAGGACTCTGCAAGGCAGCCATCTGAAATAAAATAATAAAGCAAAACATATTTTTTGATGATATACAATGAAGTTGATTAGTGTGAGAACACCAACCAAGGAAAGATAAAAGGATGAAAAATGGATAAAAAAACTCACACACCAAGTAACTCTAACCCTAAGGAAGGAACTGATCCTCCAACAGGGTAGTTGAGGAGTGGAACAGACTCAGTAATCATATTGTTAGTCCTGAGACAATGGGGAGTTTTTAAAGAAGATTAGACAAGTTTATGGATGAGGATGATAGGTAGCAGTTCTCACATAGGGACTGCCATGAGTACATCTAATGACCCCTTGCAGCTTCCATCATTTTCTTATGTTCTTATGTAACCATACACATATAAGGGCAACAGAAGCACACATATCACAACATTCCAAGACTCATCACATGGACACAGCTTGTGGAGGTACCCACCTCATACAGCAAACACCCGAGGGACCAAATGTCACTCTTGAAGTTATATCCGTGTTCATGGATTCTCTCAGGACTCATGTAGTAAGGTGTGCCAACAAGGGAGTGAGCGGCTGTGGTCTTGGAGCTGAAGAACCTACCCAGGCCAAGATCACCCAGCTTCACCACGCCCTGTGCTGTGATGAAGACGTTGGCTGGCTTGATGTCTGTCAGAAGGAGGAACACTTAATTCATTGCTTTATTACATTAAGAGGAGAAATCAGAAAAATATTGCCATGGTGCTCTATGAAGATTATAGAGACAACATGAACAAATTGTGTGAGGAAACTGGGAATCCTTTTCTTTCTACTTTAAGATGTGCTCTTATCTTGGCTAACACCTTTTAAGAGGAATCTAAGCCTAGTACACTGACTGACATTAGATTACAGTAAAATAAAGTACATATAAAACTTATTGGCTTATGAAATACACTAAGATGTACTAACACAATGTAGATTTTTTGTGTGGAAATCATTATCTTATCATAGGTACATATATCCTTTTCTTTTTAATGACGAAAATGGGGTTTTATATAACAGTAAGTATAATGACTTTACTTGGTGTACTCTTATAAGAAGACCACCACTTTTCATTCTACTCCTACCCACCTCTGTGCATGATCCTCTTGGTGTGCATGTGGTCTAGGGCCGAGCACAGCTGCACAAAGTACTTCCAGATGGTCTTCTCTGGGATGAGTCTCTGCTGCTTCTTGAAGTGGCGGATCATACGAGACAGATCACCTGCATCGGCCAACTCCAGGACAATGTTGAGCTCATTATCCTCAATGAATGAGGCCAAGTACTGGATGATGTTTGGATGGTTCAGTTTCTGTGGAGATAAAGAGTGATAATATTTTCTGCATGTGTATGTTAATTTACCACAGTCATCTGTTGGTCACCCAGCCAAGCTTTTCCCTATAGAAAAAGCTCAGAGATCATACTGACTGATCTTCTGGGTAGGGCTGAGACCACACCACATACTACACATCAGGACAGTGTGGCTACAACCCCTCAAGTTACATCCTATACCTATTTGCTGCTAGATGAACAGGGGCTACACCCATTTGCCTTGCTACACCTGGGATTGTGTGTTCATGTGCAAGTGTAATTCCCCATGTCTTGATTATTCAAGACTGTCACCTGTCATCAAACAGAAAGAGCTTAGTAGTCAAAAAATTTAATTTATGAATTAGGTTGAGACACATCACAGACTGCATTCCCTTGCTCCATAGCACAGTAGCTGAAAAATACTTAGTAACCTGAGTAGGGTTCTATTTCTAGCCTAATATGACTCCAACTTCTTATAATGCAGACCTGAAGTAGGTTTATCTCCTTCATGCAGTCCAATCTTGCTTTGGAGTCCATCATCTCGAATATCTGCACCTTCTTGAGGGCCACCACAGCCTGGTCCACCTTGCATCGTGCCCGGTACACCACACTGAACTGCCCCTTACCAATCTTCTTCTCAATGTCAAAATTTGAGAGCGTCCCATAGATGGAGTCACTCGAAGAAAGTTTGATGAGTTCAGAGGCTGCATCCATCTTCCTCATCTATTGCCAAACACGCACTGGTCTGGAAAACAAAACAGATTATACATTTGAAGGGGTAATGTAAAGTAGTTATGTAGCTTCCTTTGAAAACACAACAATGTATAATCTTTCTGAAGGATGAGATTTAAATATGAATGACAAATTACATCCATTAATTTAAAGACAAAATCAGTATTCTCATAGATTTCAAAGAGCTGTGGGTTAATGAGTCATTGCTTCAGATAGAGAGATAGAGAGAGAGAGAGAGAGAGAGAGAGAGAGAGAGAGATTCCAAACTGATTCCAAATGCACCCTTATTACTGACACATGGTCCTTATGTTCCTATTTCATATATGCGCACACACTGAATTCCTTGGTCAGCTTACCATGTGTGAGTCAGGAGCATTGACAGAATCACAAACAAACCATCACCTTATCTATATACTATGCACACCATTTATCTGTGTTTTTTTTGTTTTGTTTTTCTGAAGGATCATCATCTTATTCTTTCTTCAATATAAACTACATTTTCTCTCTTTAGATATATAAGACACCAGTGATAAAAAAGATAAAAAACATTCTCAAGATGTTAGTCCTTTAAGTATTAGAAAAGGCTAATACAGTTGAAATCTTACTCTTAAAATTGGCTAAGAATATCAAAATCACTCGAAGTCCTCATTATAATAAACCCACATCACTTACCAACACTATTTCAGAACAATGATGATAATGTTACACCTTCCTCGCTATGAACAACTCTACACTTCTTCCACAATATGCTGCTAAAATGCTCTCCACTGCAAAATATCATACAAGGTCCTTATTCTACCCCTCCCCACCTCTACTATTTATGAAGGAATATTGTAACTGTACGCCCTCCTCGCTATGAACCACACGGGAGGTCTTCTCTTACCTAGTGACATGGTATTTGCCTTCCCTGTGTCACCCTCCCGCTCCACGCCCCGCCCTGCCGTGTCCTGCCCTGCCCTGCCACGTGCTTTTGTTTACATGTCAAAAAGCACGTTTCGCCGCGCGATGTATTCGGCTCTCCATGACTTTTTGGGTGTTTTTAATTGGTTTATTTATTTATGTTTATCTTTTTCATAAACTGTTTATTTGTTCTATTTTATTGTTCTCTTTTATAGTTCTTATCCTCCATATTTTGTTTTGCGGTGCTAAGAGCGCCCACGGTAATTTATGTAAGTAATAAGATAGGGTTTAATTAATACATAGACAGGCGTATAGATAAATACATACACACACACACACACATACCAGGCCACACGGGTGGGGCCACAGGCCACAGTCCTGTCCCTGACTGCTCTCTGCTGCTCCACTGCTCCCAGTTTAAAGAACAACGCGGCAGAAATGTATCCACTAATGTAAATACCGAATTAAAAGCCATCACTAGCGGTATAACGCCTTTTCTGGCATATTGTGCATTAATGGTGTGGTGAAATGAGAATGACTCGCGCGGCGTAATCTGGCGAAAATGAAGAGTACCACAGTTTTTTTTCCGGCGGGCAATGAAGTAGAAAACGGATATATTACATACATAAAGATGGACAGACAGAAAAATAAACATTGTAGATAGATGCAACGCTAAACAAACAGGTGTTAAAATGTTGGTAGAGAGATAAATAGTAAGGATACAACATTACGAAAAGCACGACTGAGGGAAAAAAAAAAAAAAAAACCTATAGTGATAAAATACTAACAAATAATTCAGAGGACTAGCAAATAAACACTCCATGACATACATCTCGTGGAGTGGGCGTGAACCAGTCAGCTTGTTAATAATATACTTGGTTGCTCTGAGCGCCATAACGCGACCGAATGGTAAAAAGCGGAAGTGAAATAATGCTATGAAATGTATTCTTTATTATTTCCTTGAGGTTAATCGAAGTTTTTACCGAGTGTTATTCGTATTAGTATAGCGTTCTCTTTTCTGTATTATTTTCTTCGTTAGTGTTGTATACAGTAATGAGGACAATGAAGAACAGAAGAAGCAAAAATAGAATAGCAACAACAACAACAACAACAACAACAACAACAACAACAACAACAACAACAACAACAACAAAGGCACCAGCATACAGATCGACCATATATATCATCTGTGAACATGAAGACCGAACAAGGAAAAAGACAAAATGGAAGAGAACGAATAGGAAGAAGAGAAAGTTGAGGAGAAGAAAGAGAGCTAGAATTTCTTGTGATGTAATATGTACACTTCTGAGTTCGATAAATATTTGCTGTCTCCAAGTTGGATCAAGGAGTGTATTTGACATTTCTTTAATCCCTTCAGTACCGGGACACATTTTTACCGAGAGTTTAGTGTGATTAGAAGATTTTATGGACATTGGCTACTACTTTAATCCTAGTATGAGTTTCTAAAGCTGTAGAAAATCGACAAATAATAAATATAAAAACGCGTCCCAGTACTGGAAAGGCTAAACTTAGCGGAGAGAAAAGATCACGAAACTTCCTTGGAAAAATTATTGAAAAATGCTTTCACCCGCAAATCGAAAGTTATGAAAAATACAGCAGGGCTTTTTCAACCTTCTCATCAAAATTTTTTCATTCCTAGTCAATACAATGAGTATATATATACAGCGGCTGGAACTGCAGCCTAAACCAATCAATGGAGTGTTGGAATAATTAATACTTGCATGGGGTTAGCGTATGGAGTCAGGCGATGTTACAAAGGTTCGTATACCATAAAGTTTCTTACCTCGAGTGGGATATTCAAGATTCAAGTGATAGTCTGCCAGACTCTAATGGAAACTATTGGAGTTTTCAAGGATGTTTATAAGACTCTGGCAAGTCACAAGTGAAAGGTATTGAGCTTCTTTAAAAATGTTTTCAAGACTAGAAATACACTGTATGGTTCCAGTTAAGATACTGGGATTTTCAAGGATGTTTTCAAGTCTCTAGAGTCTAATGAAAGCTATCAGAGTTTTCGAGGATGTTTATAAGACTGTACTGATAGTATGTAAGGCCTTAATGAAAGGTATTGAGGTTTTCATGGATGTCTTCAAGACTAGAAACAGTTACGGTATTGGGGTTTTCAAGTCTCTGTCTTCAAATACAGGTAACTCTCGATCACACGAGTGTTACGTTCTTGAAAAGATCATGTAAAAAACAACGTAAGTCAAACAATATATATATATATATATATATATATATATATATATATATATATATATATATATAGATATATATATATATATATATATATATATATATATATAAAATAACAAAAAAATAGAAAACAGAATAAAAATAGTTAAAAGAAAACGAAAAAGCCGAAGAAATGAAGAGAACATTCCTTTGATCTTAGTAAACGCTTCATTCTTCACGTCAGCTTTTTAACTCGTAAAGAAGACGAAGGTTAGCTGCTCTTTTTACTCAATTTATGACCTCCGCTTAATGTTCACGTTATTTCACCTCAGTCTTTTTAAATGGGCGGTTCACACAGTCTTGGTTATTCTTGGTTAGCTTTCTTACAGCTTTATTATTTTATTATCGTTTTATTTCATTTTAGGTGTTTTCTTCCTCTTTCTTTTTTTCAAATATCAAGTTTTTACTATCTTGTCTCTGAAATTTAAGCTCTAACTTTCTTTTTATACATGTTATTTTGTCATTGTTTTCGTTACTTACATTCTTTTTATTTAACTTACATAATCAATTTCTTTTAATAGGGTGTTCGCTTTAGTATATCTGATCTCTCATCTTACTACAGTTCAATTACTT
The DNA here is from genome assembly GCA_020233015.1 of Callinectes sapidus. Lineage (NCBI taxonomy): Eukaryota > Metazoa > Arthropoda > Malacostraca > Decapoda > Portunidae > Callinectes > Callinectes sapidus. The sequence goes on along the minus strand of CM035213.1, from coordinate 3,990,787 downwards.
AAGAACTATTATTACATTCACTATGAACATTTGGCTATTGCGGTTCAATTCTTTTAATGGCTTTTTAATGGCTCTGTTACTTATAAACTCCACTCTCATTAAAGAAAAACTGATGGGCACATCATTTTGATACTTAATTTGTTATGCAGGAGGTCAAACACCTTATAAAACACACTTATCCCTTTCAGTACTGGGACACACTTTTACCACAAATTTGGGGTACGATTAGACGCTTTTATTGACATTGGGAAAGGTCTATGGAGGTCAGGAGATTAATGGCCACAGTCTGTACTATTGTAATCTCTCACACGAATATCTGAAACTGTATAAAATCGACAAATGATAACCAGAATGAATATGAAAATGCGTCCCAGTACTGAAGGAGTTAAGTACGTATAGTGAAATGAACGTCTATACACGATCCTCTACTGTTTTGTCCTCTACTGCTTTGTTTTTCTGAATGCGTTCGTATGTTTTCTCTTTTTTAATATATTTAATAGACTTGTGCATAACTTCACGACGCTTGGCGGTCATTACGGCGAGTTACACGCTTCAAAACCCTGTCTGGAATGTACTTAACGTTCTCCAACCCTTGATTAACGACGCATTACACCAGCCTGCCCCTCAGTGTTTAGCGTGATTAATGAATGACAAAGCTCGGGTTAACAACCTTATACTGCTACCCAATTTACTATCCAACCCCACTAAATGTCGACCCTGTAAGATGATTCTAGTAATCTGCCAACACATTTAACAACCAATTTCCTCCCTCTCCCATCAAAATCAAGAAAACACTTGTTAATCCCAGCAATTTCCATTAAAATCATAAAATCTCCCATGAATACCCAAGCAACTTTCACTAAAATGAAGATAATATTCTCGTAAAGTCAAATAATCTTGCTTTCTTCTAGTTAAAAGAAGATATTTAAGATACCGCAGTGTCTCACCAGGTGATGGAAAACAGCACTGGCGTAACGCTCTTTATTGTACATAGGATCCAACCCGTGAACATCATACACATGATACTGGTAATCAAGCCACCACCCCCTTATTCTTCAATACACCATTGTGAAAATTCATCACTGTTACAAAATAGGAATCAACTCACACAGTGCCACCCTCCCCTACATCACACTGGTGAAATGCGGCAGCCGTACTGTCTGTGGCTCCGGGGTTGCACAAACACTGCAACGCAATATCCATAGAAAGAATGATTACAACCAAGACTGCACCAATGAAATGATCTTAGCACGACCCCACCTATACAATTAAAAACTACACCGACACAGCTGATGAGCAGCTTGCTGGTCCTCTGTCTATGTATTACTGCGTGATTTCAGCCACGCGGTTACTACCTCACCACCACCGGGCAGGCCGCCACATCACCACCACCATACATGTACACGTCACACCTTTCAGCTAATAATCATTAAACAATAACAATGGTACTCAATGGGGCTAATAGAATTAAATGCTTCACAGCCAATACACAATTATATATTTAAGTACATACATTTTTACAATAACTATTTTCCTCTTGTAATGATAATTGATACAAATTAGTTTGTCTGGAAGAGATACTGAGAAATTCTCAGTACACGCAGTGTCACATGAGAACACACTCCTAGACTATTCAGAAACGCTTTGCTCTCTCGCCACTACTAGTATTGTTAAAGGCCACAGAGAGGATTAACCAAGTTTTTTCATGAACGTTTTTCTCGATAAATTAAAGGAAATCAAACAGAAAAGGAAGAACTAAAGGAATAAACGTAAAGAGAAGGAAATAAGACGTGAAAAAAATAAACAATATTGAGTAATACATCTCCAGAGAGAAAGGGAGGGGGGGGATGGGAATGTGGCCTAAGTTATGTCACCGAGTATTGAGCGAGGCAAACACCCCGCTGGATAATTCATCACTCCCATCTTGCTACGTACGTTATCTTATTAGGTCAATCCCACTGTTTAGTATTCATTTCTCCTTAGGGGATTTTGGTAAGGAATGTTGATGCTGTCAGGATAAACTTTGGTATGTCCTGCTGGAGCTGATAGTGCTTGTTGGGCTATTACGTCTCGGCCTTGGGCGTTATTGTTGTCATTGTAGTAGTGGGAGTCGTGGTGGTGGTGGTGGTGGTGGTGGTGGTAGTGTAAATAAGACGAGGAAAAAATATATAGCGGTGCATCTTGAGAGAGAGAAAGAAAGAAAGAAAGAAAGAAAGAAAGAAAGAAAGAAAGTAGGTAGGCGATAATTAGGGAGAAACGGAATAAAAGGGAGTTAAACTTTCAAGACATACATGTGAAAGGAAGAAAATTAGAAGGAAAAGCATTATGTGTAGAGTTACGCATCTCAAAACCACAACAAAGATAGAAAATGAAACAGGGAAGGGAGATAATGTGTAGAGAGAAATAAAACCCGGAGAAATTATAAGACATGTGTAAAAAAGGAAATCAAATTTAAAAAAAAATCGATACAGTAACATCTCAAAACCATAACAGAGAATAATATAGATAGAAAGGAGACGATAAATACACAAAAATAATAGTCAATAGAAACACGTATGAAAGAAATGAAAAACAGACGCAGTAGAACACAACAACTGTTCCAACCACAACAAAGAAAAGAAAGACACGAAAGAAGAGTAAGGCAGAACATAGAACACAGAAGAAGAAGAAGAAGAAGCGTGACATAGTAAACTTTTGTCATTAAGGTGAGTGGATCGCGTGCATGTAAGAATGTCGGAATCAATTTATTTATGACACCAGTACTTGTAAGAGCGACACTCACCGGCTATTTCTGCGGGAACTAACATCCCTTAAACTGGAGCTCAGTAACTTCAAACAAGGACCAAACTCTTAATTCTCACGCTTAAAAGTTATCACCATTTTATTTTTTTTTTCTCTCTCTCATTTGTTTTCTTTCATTTTAATTTTTAGCAAGTGTAAGTGGTTTTCTTCAAGTTTTACATGATTTTTAGTATTCATTTATTCATTAATGTACTCATTTATTTATTCATTTATCATCATTTTTTTTTTTGTGTGTGTTTTGTTCTGTTGTGGTTGTTCATTCAGGTGTTTTCTTTTAATTTCGTATTTGGATCAGTTTAAAGATTATCATTTATTCATTTACTTATTTATCTATACATTAATTTTTCTTGCAACGTGCATATAAGGATTGTGTTTTATGTTTTCATCCTTTTAAAGAGAGAAATGGATCTGCCAGGCAGGAGGAGGAGGGGGAGACCAAAGAGAAGATTTATGGACGCAGTGAAGGAGGACATGCAGATGATGGGGGCAGTAGAAGAAGAGGTGCAAGACAGAGCGAGGTGGAGACGAGTGATCCGCTGTGGCGACCCCAAATGGGAATAGCCGAAAGATGAAGAAGATCCTTTTAACTAGAGAGAGAGAGAGAGAGAGAGAGAGAGAGAGAGAGAGAGAGAGAGAGAGAGAGAGAGAGAGAGAGAGAGAGAGAGAGAGAGAGAGAGAGAGAGAGAGAGAGAGAGAGAGAGAGAGAGAGAGTATTATTGCCAAAACGATACATTACCATATTGACCAAGTAAACCTAGCCATTTGTCTTCAGGTATAAAAAGTAGCAAAGGGAGGGCGGTGACGTACACACACACACACACACACACACACACACACACACACACACACACACACACACACACACACACACACTTCGATCCACTCTATAGAATGGGAATGTATTATAGTAATTTCTGTCACCCTTACTTTCTACTTCTATTCCTTTTGTAATGCTACTATTATTGCTACTGCTGTTACTACTACTACTACTACTACTACTACTACTACTACTACTACTACTACTACTACTACTACTGCTACTACTACTACTACTACTATCCTCCTCCTCCTCCTCCTAAACTGAAAATACAAAGTAGGAAAGAAAAATATATTCAATTCACCTGAAATGGCTGGTAATTTTGAAACACTAAAAAATAACAAACCAGAAAGCAATAGTCAATAAATTGTTAAGAATAGAAACACAGAAATTGTGAGAAAAGAAGTGAAAAAAAATATTGGTTAAACAGAGAAAAAATTACGCCACTGAATATAGATTAGAAATGTAGTAAAAAGAAAAGAAAATCGCCTGAAAAAATGAGAATATCATTAGACTTCTATCACGAAAACGTGAAGAAAAGAAAAAAAATTAAGATTTCACTACCACAAAGTTACAAAGTCATAG
>CM035213.1:3851020-3864069 GCA_020233015.1 Callinectes sapidus | reverse complement strand
ACACAGCCCTTGAGAAAACTGGAAACAAGAATCACTGTTTGGAATGGCACGAAATTATGGATGAGAAAGAAATTATAAGTCACTTGAAGCCTACACACCCAGACACACACACACACACACACACACACACACACACACACACACACACACACGGGGATCATGACTCTCAAGAATATCTAATGCAGGAATCCGGTCTTATTTTTGAGTAGAGCTTGTGGTTGCTTGTCTTGACTTGGCTTGACTTGGCTTAGCTTAGAGGGGCGGGAAGACACTATGTGGGCGGGAAGGCTTTAGGGTGGGAGTTGGTGGGTAGCTTGACCGGACCCCCACTTCACCCCCTCCTGCTGTGCCCCCTCCTTCGAATCCCGCGGTGGTGGAGAAATGGGTGTTGACGTAATAGTGTAGATGTCGTTCTCCTCCAGTGTCTGAAGGGGGAGGTGTGGGCGGTGGTGTTGAGGGCGGCAGGGGTGGAAGGTTAGGAAGGTGGTTGGGTTAGGAAAGGATGGAAAAGGACTATATTGTGGAAGAGAAGAGTTATTGGTGGGGTAAGAAGGAGGAAGGGAGTAGTGAAGATGAACTGGAAATGTTTGGAATAGAAGAGAAGGGAATGCAAGGAACTGATTGAGGTGAAAGGAGACTGGAGTGATGGGAAGGGAATGGAAGGGACGACAGTGGACTGGAAGAAAGGAAAAGAGATTGAAAGAGAAGGGATAAGAAGTGACGAAGAAAATGGAAGCTATGAAATGAAACGAGAAGAGACAGAAATACGAAAGAAGGAAGGGAAAGGAAGAGACAACAACTGAATGGTAGAGACGAAAAGAGATTGAAAGAGAAGAAATACGAAGGGACGAAGAAAAATGGAAGCTATGAAAAGAGACGAGAAGAGATAGGAATACACGAAAAGAAGGAAAAGAAAGGAAGGGAAGGGAAGGGACAACAACTGATTTGAAGAGACGAAAGGAGATTGAAAGAGTAGAGATAGAAAGGGACGATAAAAAATTAAAGCTATAGAAAAAAACGAAAAAGAAAAAAGTAAAACACAAGAAGAACTGCGAAAAGAAGTGAAGGAAATAAGAAGGAAATATAAAAAAAGAGATACGTGATGGCCTCTTATTTTAACACCACAAAAAGATCTTGGCCACAGATAACAAACGTGTAAAGTGAGAAACAGACATCAAGGCGACCAACTCTTGAGGGGGAAACATTTTAGACCACCACCACCACCACCACCACCACCACCACCACCACCACCACCACCACCACCACCACCACCACTCTGATCGTGATGAGGAAATAATGGAAATGTCACACACCTGCAGAAAGGTTGAGTCTCCCCCCACCCTCTGTATAGGCAAGCAATTCGTTTTCTTTGTGGCCGGAGCTTAAGCAATGGGCCAGTCGTCAGGAAGAAAGGAAATTTTGAAAGACAAATATGGGGTGGGTTGTGAAGGGCGGGGCGGCGAGACAAAGGTGGCTGGTGTGACAGAGAAGTAGCTGCTGTTATCTCTTACTTACTTACTTACTTACTTACTTACTTACTTACTTACTTACTTACTTACTTACTTACTTATTTACGTATTCATCTACTTACTTGCTTGCTTGGTTACTTACTCGTATTTACCTGCGTGCTTGCTATTATCTCTTACTTACTTACTTACTTACTTGCTTACTTACTTTCTTACTTATTTACTTATTCATCTACTCACTTGCTTACTTACCTGCTTGCTTGCTTGGTGGTTACTTATTTACCTGCGTTCTTGCTTACTTGCTTGTTTACTTTTCTATATAATACTTTCTTACTTATTTACTTACCTACTTGCTTGGTTGCTTGCTTGGTCACTTACTTGCTTGGTCACTTATTTACTCGCTTGCTTGCTTACTCTCTTACTTAAATATTTACTTGTTTGCTTATTTACTTACATGTTTGCTTGCTCCCTTGTTTACTTACTTGCTTGTTTGCTTCCTTACTTACTTACTGAACTACTGTCCTTCAACACTTATCTCTATCACTCAACACGTGCAAAGTAAACAACTGGACTCCCCACGCAATATGTCACGAGAGGGGTTGGTTTTTAGTTAATATTCGTACAGTTTTATTTTCATTTATCCATCGACAGCCTTCGAGATATTTGTGCGGTTGATGTAATGAGGTTGCGTAAGTGTCTTCATCCCATGGCTAGGGTAGTTTAGTTTAGGTTAGGTTAGGTTGGGTTGGGTTGGGTTAGGGTAGGTTAGGTTAGGTTGGGTTGGGTTGGGTTGGGTTAGGTTAGGTTAGGTTGGGTTAGGTTGGGTTTAGTTTAATAAGCTTACATTTGGTTGGGTTTACGTTCATTCAGACTTCCCCTTTCCTCCTCCCTTCCAAAAAAAAAATAAATAAATAAGATAAATAAAATCCCACCGCTGATTTCCATTGCGTAGACCATGATTCGAACCAAAAAATAAGTAAATAAACAAATAAAAAGAAATACCCATACAATAAAAAGTTAAAAAGATAGGATAAAATTACTGCATTCACTTACCCATCACAATCCAACACCACTCACTTCTGAAGACGACTCAAATGAAATACAAACAAAGGAACACTATATATACAAGAACACTACACGCCTCACTGAAGACCTGGGTGACGGAGGAATACCCGAGCAGAGTCACGTAATCTGTGTCCGTGTGTGTGTGTGTGTGTGTGTGTGTGTGTGTGTGTGTGTGTGTGTGTGTGTGTGTGTGTGTGTGTGTCGCCCGTGACGGAATGAACCATTTTGAAGGACGATGGGTGGCTGACGTGCAGTTTGACCGTGAGGGTGTCAAAGTGGGAGAGGAGGGAGAGGTAAAGAGGATCAGGGGATGAAGGATGAGAGAAGGAAGGGAGGGAAAGAGAGAGAGAGAGCGAGAGGGGTAGTGGAGTGAAGCAGCTGGGAGTATGAGGAGAGGAGTAATGAGATTGGGAGAGAGAGAGAGAGGGGGAGGGGAGAGGGGAGAGGTATTAGGTAAGGGATTGGATATGGGGAACAGGTAGTGAGAGTGAAGGAAGGGGAGGGAGTGGAGGAGTGAAGGGCAGTGCAGTGAAGGGAAACGGAAGGGATAGTGTGTGAAGAATAAGTGGAAAGGTGACCATGACAGAGAGAGAGAGAGAGAGAGAGAGAGAGAGAGAGAGAGAGAGAGAGAGAGAGAGAGAGAGAGAGACGAGAGAGAGAGAGAGAGAGAGAGAGAGAGAGAGAGAGAGAGAGAGAGAGAGAGAGAGATGAAAATGAGTTAGTGATTCATTAGTGCGAGATCGTCAGAGAGGTAAATGAAAGTGACGATGCTTAGGAGTGAAAGTGTGAAAGTGTTGATGGGGTGAGGAGAGGTGAAGGAAGGAGGAGGGGAGGAGGAGGAGGAGGAGGAGGAGGAGGAGGAGGAGGAGGAGGAGGAGAGGGCGGTGATGGAGTGAAGCGTGAATGACCTTGACAGACCCTAATGAGAGTTTTGATAGTAAGTGGCAGAGAGTGGATGGTCGCTACGGGCTGACCTGCCGCACTAGGGGGAACCTGCGGCTTGTGGGTCACCTTGGGGCTGTGTGTGACCTTCCTACCCTTCACTTGCCCTCATGTACCCTTCAGGCTCCCTCCTCCTCCTCCTCCTCCTCCTCCTCACTCACTTACTCACTCACTCACTCTTCCTTGCACCTGCCATCTTTCTTTCTTTCCACTTGACTATATTTCCCTCCTCCCCCCCCTCCCCCCTTACCTTCCTCTGTCCCTTCTTTCTTCCTCCAATGCAGCTGCTTCCTTTCCTCCACCTGCTATACTGTGTTCCTTCCTCTCTCTCATTAATGTCGCCTTTCCTCCTATTCATCTCTACTTCTTCCCGTACTTCCTCCCTCCTTGTACTTTTCTCTTACCTCTCTCGTAATCCTCCTTTATTTTTCTTTTTGTTTCATTATTCTTGGTGTGATTCATTTCTTTCTCTTTTCTTCCTTTCTCTCGTTTTCTTGGTATTATGTCTTCTGGTGTTTTGCTTTAGTATCTTCTTTCTTTCCGCATGGCTTTGTTTCTTTATGCCTTCCCTTTGTCTATGCATCTCTCAATCCCTGTGTCTATTTCTTTTCGTTTTGTTACTCTTTCCGTACCTTTCCCATGGCCTTTTGATTATTTTCCTTGTGTATCTTTCTGTACCCTTCTCCTTTTCCTTCTTTCTTATACCTATCTTGTGCTTCTCTCTTTATCCTTTGTTTCTCTTTGTTCTCGTCCATTTCAATTTCTTCCTACTTTCCTATACCTTCGATTGATATTCCCTCTACGATTCTCTCTTTATCCTGCAATTTTTCCTCTTTTCTTTCCTCTGTCTTAGTTTTCCGTGTTATCTTCCTTTTCCTTCTCGTCGCCCCGTCTCCTCTCCGCTCCTAACCACACGCAAGGTTGCCCCAAGGACGTCGCTGAGCCGCGGAACAAATAGTAAAAAAAGAAGGTGTAATGATGAAAAGACGCGATGGCCGGGAGGTGGAGCGGCGAGGCAGGCAGGGAGACAGGCCGCTGCTCCCACAAGACCGTCCTCATCCCGGGGCCCTACATGTGTGTGGGGGGGAGGGGGGGGTGTATGTGTGGGTGGTGTGTGCTGACAGGTAAATAATGGATGGGTATTGAAGGTGTCATTTGTTATGTAAGGTGAGGTGATGTGGTACTGGTGGTGGTGTTGCTGGTGGTGGTGGTGGTGTTTAGCAGTTTATACATAGGGTCATATTCTTAAACACTGCTCTGTTGCACCTCCACTACTTTCCAAAGGCTCTACTTGAAGGCACACGAGTATTTAAAGGTGTTTCTACTCTTCTAATGACAGATTAACTACATTTCTGCATTACTAATAGGCGAAAAGGTCTTGGGAGTGTGGCTGATCGATTCTGTGGTATTTGAAAATAGTCGTGATGAAAGAGCAACAAATTTCTGAACACGGGCTATAATCTCTCCCATTTTTCTATCCTTCCCTTTACCAAGAAAATTACTCTCTTGGTGTTTCAATTTGATTCCTAGTAGAGCAAGACACTTAAAACTAAACATTAAACAGTGTAGATTACGTTACCATACCTCGACTGTACTTGTGTGGTAGAGGTGGTGTGGTGTGGTGTGGTGTGGTGTGGTGTGGGGTATTTCCAGACTCAAACATTCATTGATCAGTGAGGTCGGTGTGTGTAGGCGTGAAGGATGTGGCGGTGGTGGTGGTGGTGGTGGTGGTGGTGGTGTGGGGTCAGTGACGGGACGAGCAGCTCCGCCTTCATGCCTTCAAGGTCGATGTGTATGTGCCCTCCTTCCCTCCCTCCTTCTCTCCCTCCCTCCATCCCTCCATCCCTCCCTCCCTCCCTCCATCCTTCCAGTCCAACTCCCTATCCATTCCTGTCTCTCTTACTTCTCTTCCATCCTTCCATGTTTCCCTTTCTTCACACATCCTTTACACTTCATTCTTCTCTCCCTTTTCTTCCCTCTCTTCCATCTTATTATCTATTTATCTTTCTCTTGTTACACCTTTTCTTACAATTTTTTCTCGTTTACATATGAAATTCCTCCACGTTTTTTGTATGTATCTCTCCAGTTCTTTTGATTTTCTCTTTTTACTCGTCCTCGGTTGCTTATTTACTTCGTTCTATGCTCTCACTTCTTTTATTATGTTCTCATTTTCTTCCATTTCTCTTTATTATGCACCTCTAAAGCTTTATATATTTTTTCAACTCCCTTTGTCTTTATGCTTTCATCTTTTCCTCCATCCATCACCTTCCCTCCACCGCCTCCTTCAGCACTCTATCCTGTCCTTTCTCTTCTCCTTCACCTTTTTCCTCGAACTCCTTGAAGAACAGTTTGCTTTTCCTTATATTCGATCTTCTATTTACTCCCCCCTCTCTAAAGCTTGACTCACTCCCTCCTTCCTTCATCTCCACATCCCTTTTTGTACCTGCCTCTTATTTCCCATTCTACTCTCCCTTCGTCTCTCCATCTCTGTCCCCGAGCTCTCTCTCCCTCTCCCCCTTTCTCTGCCTCCTTGCTTACCTTCCCTGAAAATCTCCAGGTATTCCCAGACGGACATGCCGATAAGCCTCTCTATTTTTTATACTGACAACTGAAAAAACAGAAAAAAATGTCAGTTTCTCCGTAAAACGCACACACACGCACGCACCACTAACACGCACCACGCACACGCACACACGCACATGTAGGTAGGGTAGAGGAAGGAACACGTGTACTCCCATATAAAGGCACACAGGTGGATGAATATGCTACACCACCTGGTCCTGATTGACTCTCGTCCGCCCGTCCGCCCGTCCAGGTAGGTAGGTAGAGGAGATGACGGTGTTGGCCTCCCTGTGGACTTTATTTGGCTACGATGCGAAGGCCTTGTGAGGGACTGCGGCAGATGCGACGTGGGCGGGAGGGTGGCTGGTTGCGCGTGTGTTTGGAATGAGAGAGAGAGAGAGAGAGAGAGAGAGAGAGAGAGAGAGAGAGAGAGAGAGAGAGAGAGAGAGAGAGAGAGAGAGAGAGAGAGAGAGAAGAGGGGGGGTGAGGTGAAGGGGACTCGAGGCCTAAGGCGACGCAAACCCCCGAGTCACGGAGGCAAAGAGTGAGGAAGTGACGTGATCCGGAAACAGAATAAAGACGTGTGGTGTCATGGCGGGCGGCGAGGCTGAGGGAAGAAGTGGCGGAAGAAAGCGCGAGTGAGCAGATTGAGAGGCGGGCAAGTCATGGTGGTTAGGTCATCGGATTGTTGTCGTAAGGCATCGCTTCCATCGTCACAGGTCGCGAGTGTTTTATCTTGTGACGCATGCAGCGGGCACCCGGAGATGCCGTGGCGAGTAACAGGAAGAGACAAAGAGGGAGCCTGGCCTGAAGGACGCCGGGCACCCTGCATGTTAATCACGAACTGCAACCTTCCTTCTGACCCGCCGCTAGTCTCGGCCGCCGCAGCGCTAATCTTATCTCTCGCCTCTTGCAGGAAGGGAAACAGTAGAGGGGAGGGAGGGGACGCGCCACGCCTGAAAGGGAACCAGTGTGACTCACTCAGGGAACGGGACATGAAGGGTGTGTGTGTGTGTGTGTGTGTGTGTGTGTGTGTGTGTGGGATGGCGTGGGTCGTGGGCGCGGCGCATTGCCCCTCGTCTGTCTGTCGCCCTGGGCACACCTTACCCGTGCTCCTTTACCTGGACACATTTATCATGATTCATGCAAGGCTGACGCCACCACCTCCTGGAAAACATGACGGCAGGACGGTAAGGAGGAAAATTAGTGAGCATGTGGCAAGGCGGGCAGCGGAGCGCTAGGCGCGGGGAGGCGGTGGTGGTGGTATCGGGCAAGCCTTGGCACCCCATGTTGCTGTCCTTGACGGGGTACCTGCCTCTTCCCACGCGCTGCAGAAGATGTCACATGGCTAAATTATCTCCGTTATCACTTAGGCCTGGTGTCCACTCGATCACTCTCTTCGTGTGGCGAGCCCCGCCCCGCGACAGGTTGGTGCGTGTAGTACTCGCCGGGGTGGAAAGCATGAAAGGAAGGGGCGGGTTGGGACAAATACAGTAGCCGCGCACCGTCCACACGTAACACAGACCCGCTAGGCTCCTCTCAGGTGCTAATTCACCTGTGGCCCGCCCTGCACGACGCCACGCCTCACGCCCCCACCACCACCGCCACCACCCCTCAGCTACACCACGTCCACCACGCCCTCACCTCCGCCCTCTTGATGTACGGGGCGTGGCAGGCACAGGTTGAAGCGTGGCAAGCAAAGGGGTGCCTCATTCCATTTCACTATTTAGGTTCACGTGGCAACACCGGTCAAGGCTGGCCAGTGGTGGTGTTTTGGGGCTGCCTTTCAATTCTTTACTTCCAACAAGGACGTCGATGCTATAATCCTACCACCACCACCACCACCACCATCACCACCACCACCACCACCACCACCACCAACAACAACAACAACAACAACAACAACAACAACAACAACAACACTAAGACTTGAGGGCATGAAAGGAGGCATTAACAAAAAAACAAAAAAAAACAAAGCACTTAACCATGTGAACTGTGTGAGGATCAAGGGAACAAATGACAAGTAAAAGTTGTTATTAGGTGGACTTGTTTTCTCGCCTGGCAGCCGAAGAGGGGGTGGATGAAGGGTGGGTGGCAGGGGGGGTAGGGGGTTAGGGGATGGGAGGGGGTGTGGTGGGGGGGGGGGGCGGTCTGTGCTGTGGGGCATGATTCTATTCTGATTTGCGTTGCAGAGTATTTACATGTTTGTGTGGGTTTCTTGAGTTTTATTTTTTGTTATTTAAGCTTCAGTTTATTGTTTATCTTTGTTCATTTTTCTTTCTTATTCTTTATTTTCTTCCTCTCCCTTTATTCTTCATCTCTGTTTTTTTTCTTATTTACTCCTCCTCCTCCTCCTCCTCCTCCTCCTCCTCCTCCTAGTTAACATTATTACATATTATTATTATTATTATTATTATTATTATTATTATTATTATTATCATCATCATTAGCATCATTATCATCATCCTTATTATTATCCTTATTATTCATCATGCTCTGGCCACCATCGCCTCACCACTAACCCTGCCTTCTCTCCTCTTGTCCTCAGGTTTCTGCTCAAATTAACTTAGGACAAGGACTTCAAAGAGAGATATTTTTTCTGAAGTTGGAAGATGGATACTTCGGCTGCCAGGTCAACGAGTCGACAGAGGTTCTGCAGCTGTTTGAACTCTCGCGCCTCTGTGACGGCACTCCAAACTGCTTCCTCGGCTCCGACGAAAACTTCAACGAACTGAAATGCACAAGTAAGTAGAAAGCGGGGCTATAGAAGTAAATGAATACAGCGTTAGGTTAGCGTTGAGGTGTCCATGTGTTTTCCTCCTTGGACTGTAGAGAATAACACGAATGATTTGAGGCAAGAGGTGGAATGCTGTTGGTTATTAAGATGGAGTTAATATTGAGAGATGCACATTTTATTTATTTATTTTTATTTTTATTTGTTCTGGAATACTTTGTTGTGTGAGTCTATCTTGAGGTTTGATTGGCTGGATGACTGACTAACTTACTCAATCACTGACTATCTGAGCGCATAGTAAGAGGAAGTAATAACTGACTGCCTGACTGACTGACTAACGAACGTGAGTGCATAATTAGAGGAAGTTTTGAATGGTTTTTGGATGGTTATGTCGTTTGATGGAAAGATGAATGAATGAGCGAATATCTGAAAATAGGATAAATGGATGAATTTTTGGAAAAAGGATGGAAGGATGAATTAGAGGAGTTGTAATGTTGCTGTTCTCGTTATTATTTACTTGACAGAGAAAGATAAGAAGTGGAGGAGAAGAAAAGGGAGAGAAGGGAATGAAAGATGGAAAATAGGAAGAAGATGATAATAAGACAATAAGGATGAGAGAAATAACAAGAAAGAGTAGAAATACGTGAAAAGAAATGACTTGGAGAGAGAGAGAGAGAGAGAGAGAGAGAGAGAGAGAGAGAGAGAGAGAGAGAGAGAGAGAGAGAGAGAGAGAGAGAGAGAGAGAGAGAATGAAGACAAGATAGCAAGCGATATGAAAGAAGAAAGGAAGAGAAGAATGGAAGAAGGACAACACAACAGAGACACAGAAGAAGAAGAAGAAGAAGAAGAAGAAGAAGAAGAAGAAGAAGAAGAAGAAGAAGAAGAAGAAGAAGAGGGATAAGAGAAGCATACAATGTCATACCACTACCATGACTAAGATGAATGATAAGAGGCTGCCTGAAATGCTATTGTGCATGACGTGACGTGAGGCAACACTAAAAACACCTGCTATGGAGAGAACGGTAATAGTAGTAGTAGTAGTAGTAGTAGTAGTAGTAGTAGTAGTAGTAGTAGTAGTAGTAGTAGTAGTAGTAGTAGTAGTAGCATTAGTTTGACTTAAAAATGGATACGTTTCTTTTTGCTGCTGCTGTTTTTGTTGTTGTTTTTCATTCCTATTTCAAAAGCCTTCACTTAAATATTACATGGAAATATATCCAAGAAAAAAAATATTATACTTTTAACTATAATATGAGTGTGAAGTTGTAGAATGAGTATTTGTATTAGTATAACATCACCAACAACAACACACCACCCCAATAGTAAACCACCACACACACACACACACACACACACACACACACACACACACACTGACCCCCTCTTCAGTATTCAGGTGATAAGATAATGAATATTCCCGTGGCTGACCCAGGTGTCCCACATGAGAGAGAGAGAGAGAGAGAGAGAGAGAGAGAGAGAGAGAGAGAGAGAGAGAGAGAGAGAGAGAGAGAGAGAGAGAGAGGTAATCCCTGGTGATTTCGTAATGTCATAACTAAACAAATATCACAGATTTCATTTACCAGTTTCATAATGTCCCTAAGTCATCACAAGTTTACTGGTATTGTTTGTGAATACAGGAGTAACAATCTGATGAATAAGTAAATGAATGAACACGAACTATCAATCACTTCCTTTAACGTATATATTTTCCTTGTGCATAATATCTAAGTTTATCATGACAAGTTTACTGTGTGTGTGTGTGTGTGTGTGTGTGTGTGTGTGTGTGTGTGTGTGTGTGAATGGCTTGTTTAATGAACGGAGCAATATATGGGACAGAATTACATAGACGAGTGTGGTTAAGTTTTTTTTTTTTTTTTTTTTTTTATGATGCAGGAAAAGTAAACAAAATAATAACAAATAAATATATCATGACAAAATAATATGATGAACTTTCCTTGAGATAATAATAATAATAATAATAATAATAATAATAATAATAATAATAATAATATGAAAACGAGGCTTACCCACGCTTCAATAACCAAATAAAAAGAAGACCCATTAGCAATAACACAACACAATCTAGAGGTGGTCGTAATAACACTCCTAATACAATAACAACACAACAACGTCACTTTAAAATCAAACAAAAACAAGATCTAACGCAAACCATAAAATTGCCTCACTAAACACATTAAAATACATCCAACAATAACACTTTGAAAATAACCCTTACAACAGCCACTCATCACAACACAAAAAGGTCTTCAAGAGTGTCAATAGAGAAAAACAACAATATCCATTTCAAAATCAACATATAAACACGAAATATCAACCCAGAGCCACATTATAACCTCAACAACCCCAATAACACATCAAAATAACCCCAGAAACAACCACCCATCACAACACACCAAGGTTTTCAAGAGTGCCAAAAGAGAAAACGACAAATTCCACTTCAAAATCAACAAAAATCAACCAGAACCCACATTACAACCTCAACAACCCCCAAAATACCACACATCTAACCAACAACACATTTAAATAACCCAGAAACAGCCGGCCGTCATAACACTAGCGGTGGTGGTGGTGGTGGTGGTGGTGGAGGGGCGGTGGTGATGGTGGTGGTAGTGCCAGCAGACCCTGACACTACCACCACCACCACCGCCACCGCCACCACCGCCGCCCGGCACTCCCTAACCCAGCCCACACCTTCAACCACCCCCGTACACGCTATACCACTGTAATTTTGCGTACTTTGAGGTTGGCACTGTACTCACCGGGCAGAAGGAGGCAAAGGTGAGCAAAGCGGTGATACATAAGGCTGCTGTTCTTGACACACGGAAAGGGGGACTTGAAAGATCCATTTTGCCTTCTGTTCCTCTCTCCTCACTCCCACGGCTCCTCTCGCCCTCTCTCCGCCTCCAGCTACCAGGCATACACGCACTTCTACCAGTTTTGAGTCTCACTTGTATCCAGTAACCATCACAGGGTCTAGGGAGGCGATAAATACGGGGATACACTATATTGGCAAGAGGAGATGCGACCACTATCCTCCCTCGTGTCGCCAGGAATACTGAGCTGCGTGCGCGCGTGACGGCATATATACGTCATAGCTTGTGGTGCCAGTTCGAAATATTACTCAGTCTGTTTTTTAATGAGCTTCAAGACGTCAACCATCACATTAACTTGATTTAAACTTGTTCTCCATTTAGGTCTGTGTTGCTAAAATTGGCTGCGGTTGGTAAGGAGGCTTGTAAGAGGTGAAAAGACCGAGGAACAAGGATAAGTTAGCGGAGAGAGGGAAGTGTTGCAGGCGCCAGCGGTGGTACTGTACTGGTGATATATGAGTCATACCTCTTCTAATCTCCTTTTCCCGTCTCTCAAGTGTCGAAAGTTACCCCATTATATTTTTATCTTATAGTACATGCCCTTTATTGTCCTTGCCGTCCGCTGTATATCCTCGACTAATCCATTTTTCTTGTTATTCCGCAGTTTCATCCGTTTCTCTTAATCTTTTACGAGTCACTCACCTAAGTAAACCAAAGAACACACACTTCCCTTCATTATAAAAATTCCTCAGTTCTTCCTGTTCATTTCATCTTATTTTATCCCTTCCATTCTTCGCACCCTTCTAAAAAGTTAATCTCATCCACTCAGACTCCCTCTCTATCTTTCCCTTAGTCACCCCTTGAAAACAAAAAGGAGGACGTGAAAATGTATTCTGAAACGCTTTCCTCTCACCACCGCTGCTTTTCAAAGGCCACAATAAAAAAATAATCGTGTTTTTACGAGTATTCTCATGGTTTTCGTGATAGATTAGAAAGATTTCTAATTAATTGATAGAAAACTTCTTGAAAACCCTCTGTATATTTGGGAAACTGTCATAGTGAGGGAGGAAAAGGCGTTTCTGAATAGTGGCGATCTTTTTTTTTTTTTTTCATTTCTTTCCTGTGTGTCCTTTTTTTACCATATTCCTCATACGTCTATCTGCCTCTCTTCAATTTTTTTTCATGAGTCATCCCTTGATAGCAATAAAAAAGAAGCATAAAAACTACATTAATGTCTTTTTCCCCTCGTGTCTCTCTCTCTTCCTTATACATTTCTCCTCATTTTTTCTTACTCCTCGGTTAGTGCATTATTTTTTTCATAAGTTACACCTGAAAACAATAAAAAAGGAGAACTGAGGACATATATTGCAGTCATTTCTTACCCCTATTCCTGGTGTACGTAAGGATGAGGGTGCAATATTAGTAGCGCCAAGGTTATGAGGCAAGGCATGT
>CM035213.1:3774841-3776293 GCA_020233015.1 Callinectes sapidus | reverse complement strand
CCCCCCCCCACCAACCCACCCACTCACCCGCCAACCAGCCTCGTCCTTCCGCACAAAACAATTCTCTCTCTCTCTCTCTCTCTCTCTCTCTCTCTCTCTCTCTCTCTCTCTCTCTCTCTCTCTCTCTCTCTCTCTCTCTCTCTCTCTCTCCCTTCTCGTCACTTTACACCCCTCCCTTCCCCTCCTTTACCCTCCCATAAACAACCGACCCCTCCCTTCATCATACTAGGTTCCAATGCCACTTGCCTCTTCCCCTCTCCCTCTCCCTCTCCCTCTCTCTCTCTCTCTCTCTCTCTCTCTCTCTCTCTCTCTCCCCCCCATTGACGGGGCGGCCAAGATGGTGAGTCACGTCTAAAACTGGTGAGTTCACATCTCGCTGGGTTGTGCTTCGTGTTGTTGTTTTTGTTGTTGTTGCTGTGGTGGTGGTGGTGGTGGTGGTGGTGGGAGTTGTATGTGGTTTTTTGTAGTTTTTGTAGTAGTAGTAGTAGTAGTAGTAGTAGTAGTAGTAGTAGTAGTAGTAGTAGTAGTAGTAGTAGTAGTAGTAGTAGTAGTAGTAGGAGTCGTAAAAATAGTAATAAGAGGAAGAGGAGGAGGAGGAGGAGGAGGAGGAGGAGGAGGAGGAGGGGGGGGGTAATGTAAGTAATTCTGCCTAACACAAGGGAAACAATTCCTATGAAGCAACAAACCTCAACTCTTTTTTCCCACGCCGGAATAAACAATCTCGTCTTTCCATCAAAAAAATAAAAAAATAATAGTGGCTTCAAGACATGACGGTGAAAGTAGGGCAGCAAAAAAAAGAAAAAAGAAAGAAAAAAAAAGAAAGAAAAAAAAAGTAAACTCGTTGAACCCGCTTCCTCATTCACAGTTTTCCAGGCACAATATGAATGAAAAGTTGCGAAATCAAACACTCTTCCTACAATTGTCTTTCGTCAACTCTCAGAATACTACACCTTTTTTCCTTTTTTTAGGAATTTAAAGTAAGTAAGAAAGATAAAAGTCTCAATGGAGAATTAAATAGGTGTTTTTCGTTATGTTTACGTTATATAAATTCTTATGACAATGAAATATAATAATAAATACTGAAAAATCATAAAAATATCATGAGAGAGAGAGAGAGAGAGAGAGAGAGAGAGAGAGAGAGAGAGAGAGAGAGAGAGAGAGAGAGAGAGAGAGAGAGAGAGAGAGAGAGAATGAATGTTAAGCTATAAGGAAGGTAATAAATTCATGGTATCCGTTTTGCCTGTGAAATATAGACGATTGAATTAATGATGAAAATCACTCTTTAATCATTTTTCTAGTCATTTTTCCCCTTCAGTACCAATCAATTATTTGACACTTTTTCCGCACAACACTCGAATATTTTCTTTAACGTATATAGGAAAAGTTATCTTTCTGTTTCCTCTTATTTATCTCTTGTATCTACACTCGAACGATTTTCACACTGTTGGGAAA
>CM035213.1:3762341-3772341 GCA_020233015.1 Callinectes sapidus | reverse complement strand
CTCCATGACTAACACTGGCTATACAAGTTTTTATTTCCTCCTTTCCTGTTTTTATCTTTATTTTTTTTTCAAACATGCTTTTTTTCCACTTCCGTCCTGGTTTTCTTTTTTCTTATCTTTCTCTCATATTTCCTTCTCATATTCTCCTGTATTTTGATCTTTTACTTTTTTCCGTATCCTTTCCCTTTACTTTCCATTGATCTTCGCCCTTATTTTAACCTTTTGTTCTTTTATTTCCCACTTTTCTTACTTTTTCGCACTTTCTTACTTTTAGCCAGCGTTGAACCTTCGACTTCCTTAATTAATTAATGACAAGTCCTCTTCTCCTTTCTTTTTTCCCACACAAGCCTCCTCCATCAGGTCTCTCTCTCTCTCTCTCTCTCTCTCTCTCTCTCTCTCTCTCTCTCTCTCTCTCTCTCTCTCTCTCTCTCTCTCTCTCTCTCTCTCTCATCCTAACTCTCATTTCCTCTCGTATTTCCTCTCTCCATTAACATCTAACTACCTTCCTCACTTATGCTTAAAAATGGTAAAGGATAAAAATTCAGTAATAAACGAATTCGAAATTTAACGCATTTTCAAACACTTTTACTTTCTTAACTGATCGTCTTTGCAAGGATTCAAACGCGGTGATCGTTCAGCGTGTTATCAGTCATCGCGCGAGGCTTAAGCGTTGCGGAGATTAAAAGGAGGCCAGGAGAGGAGAGGAATAAGTTTCAGTGTTATCGTCAGTGATTTGTGGCATTTTCCTTCACCGGGGCAGTGTTTGTAGTACCTCCGCAGCCCTCCACCATCGCGACTTTATGACGTGCTTTTGATTATGTGTGAGTGGGTATTAATTTTCTCCTACCATTATTACTACTACTACTACTAATACTACTACTACTACTACTACTACTATTACTCTAACCTAGCAGGAATCTTTAGCCAATGTTGCCTTATCTACAAAATAAATGGCCTTCCTCTTGTTTGTTGATATTTTCTTTGTTTTCTTCTCTGGAAAATATTAAAACTCACAGGAAGGAGAGTATTAAAGTGGTGGTGGTGGTGGTGGTGGTGGTGGAAGAAGAGGAAGAGAAGGAGGGAGAGATGTTTGGTTATTTCAGCTTAAATTAGGATAGGTTAAGTATCAGCATTACCAGTAGTAGTAGTGATAACAGTAGTCGTAGTAACAGAAACAATAAGATTATACAACAATAATAACAGGCTGAACAAGAGAGTGGTAGTATTAGTTGTAGTAGTAGTAGTAGTAGTAGTAGTAGTAGTAGTAGTAGTAGTAGTAGTAGTAGTAGCAGTAGCAGTAGCAGTAGTTGCTCTTGTTGTTGTTGTTGCTGCTGTTGTAGCAGCAGTAACATCAAAAGCAGTAGTTAGTAATAAATGTAGTAGTAGTAGTAGTAGTAGTAGTAGTAGTAGTAGTAGTAGTAGTAGTAGTAGTAGTAGTAGCAGCAGCAGTAGTAGCAGCAGTACCAGTAGTGACACGTATAGTAACACCACCACCAATAGCAACCACATATAGATGAAAGCGACGATAACATACTCGAGCAAGGAAGACTAAGACTAACTAATAACAACCTCAAGAACACCATGTGGACGTCTGGACCGATAACACACTATCGAGACAAAGAATGAGTGGTAACGGTAACCCCAAGCACTGCCAGAGAATGTCAATAACATGTTGGAGGCAATATACTGACTGAGCGGAACTTTGCAGCTGGCGGACAGTGAGAGCAAACGCGGCCTGTGTTGGCGATGTGCCGGACCTCTGGGCGGCGAGTCCCACAGCGCTTCGCCCAGCACCCATGCCTCCCCCGTGCCAGCCCCGAACGTGCCCTCGCCCTCCCCTGCCCCCAACGCCTCCCCGACCCCACTGCAGGAGGCTCCCCAGGTTAGTGGCCGCGTGAACAAGGTAGCAAGAGGGAAATATGCACACACAGACCTTGAAGGCATCAGACTTGTAGGCCCCGAGACATTAGTGTGAATATATAGTGCTGTTTGTGTTGCTGAGAGAGAGAGAGAGAGAGAGAGAGAGAGAGAGAGAGAGAGAGAGAGAGAGAGAGAGAGAGAGAGAGAGAGAGTGTGTGTGTGTGTGTGTGTGTGTGTGTGTGTGTGTGTGTGTGTGTGTGTGTGTGTGTGTGTGTTACGTACTCCCCAAGTCTTCCCCTCCTCCAGGCACCACTGAAGGGTTGGATCCCAGTCTCCATGCTGCACCAGATCGCGTTTAGCGGCGGCGCGACACCTGAGCACCAAACACCTGTATCGCAGCGGCCTCTCACACCATCCCGCGGCCAGTCACACCACCACCACCACCATCACCACCACCACCACCAGCAGCGACCCAACAGCCTCAGCACGAAGCAAGCAGAGGGCGGACTAGAGGGAGGCAAAGAGTCTAAAGCCACCAGCCCTCGCAGAACTCCCTCCCGTGACAAGACTCCTGCGTCCATGGAGGCTGATGACCGCAAGAAGTACGAAGCGATGGGGGCGCGTCCTAAGGTCCTTGGGAATCTACAGAGTGTGACTGGCAAGGAGGAGGAACTGATGGAGGATGAAAAGAGCGCTAAACACAGAGCCCGATCTATCCTGGCCAGCGCCCTCCCGGTCTCCCCTGTGTCCGGGAGTCCCACCACCCCCTTCGGCGTCACTAAGAGCCCCTCCACCCCCAGCACGCCCAAGGGTTACGTTCCGATCACCTCCACAGTCCTCACGCCAGTCAATTTCCGTCCTCCGTTCGTGGGTAATAAAAGACCGTCACAAATCAAGCAGAGTAACCTACAGAACAACGCCTCCACCAACACCACCACCACAACCACCTCTACTGCGACGCCATCCCGCTCCTCCTCATCCTCCACCGCCAACACCAGTGCAGCCTTGACCACCGCCACCACCACCACCACCGTCATTAGTGCAAGCCGCAGCATCACGACCCCGAGCAGACAGTCCACCATCGCCAGTACTTCCGAGTCCCAAGGCACCGTCCACACAGTAACTCCCACCCCTGATACCTCGAAGACCTCCACGCCTCATGAAGGTAAAGCAAAGAGTCACAGCAGAGGGAGCAGGACGCAAGTCAAAGGAGGAGCTCAGGATCGAAAGAAGTCCACCAACAACGCCTCTCCAGCTGCTGCTGCCGCCGCCACCACCACCACCACCACCACACACTCCACTTCACATGCAAACACCGCGAGCCTCACCAACACCACTACAGTCTCGCCTTCTTCCTTCCCCACCCACACAACCACCACTACTATTCTCTCGTCTTCCAGTTCCACGTCTTCCGCTTCCTACAGTGTCTCCTCTGCCAACAGAAAAAGCGAGCCAGCTGTTTCTTCAAGGAACGCTAATCAGTCTGCCGGAGACATTGTCGCTAACGCCGTCCTGCAAGCAGCCACCGGCAAT
Source organism: Callinectes sapidus (assembly GCA_020233015.1). Classification (NCBI taxonomy): domain Eukaryota; kingdom Metazoa; phylum Arthropoda; class Malacostraca; order Decapoda; family Portunidae; genus Callinectes; species Callinectes sapidus. Next base: position 3,768,948 of record CM035213.1, on the reverse strand, counting down.
CGTAGCGCTTCCTTCATCGCCACCACCGCCGTCAGCCCCTCCGTCGCCTCGTCAAGCGGCCACACTAAGTCTCACGACGGCACCAGTAACAGCAAAGGAAGGAGTGGAGCCTCTCGAACTTCACACAAGTCTGCCAAGTCACCCTCTCCTCTTCCTGAGGCGCCCACCAATACCACCGCCACAACCATGACCACAGAGGGACAGCTCCACCCAGAGGCGGCCACCAGCGCGCATTCCTCTCCCACCAACAGCACAGCCTTCGCTGCCATCACCGTCACCTCCACCGCCTCCAGTGTACATGTGCCCGCCTCACCCACCGCTTACTCCTCCACACCCTCCTCCCGCTCCTCCTCGCCAGGCATCTCCCTCACAACCTTCGGCCTCAACTCCGAGGGTCGCGGCATCCCAGGGGCGATTTTCTTTGCTCTCAGCCCAGACCAGCGAGGAGCGCGCAGCCCTCAGCTCGGGGTCTCATCCAGACGAGCCTCCACCTCCTCCTCAGGCACACACAGCCACACCCCTGACCCATCGACAGGAGGCCATGGCCCCGACGGTCGTCCGCCAGCAGGAATGAAGAGTCCTCCAGTGGCCCCAAACAGACCCCCAACACCCTCCGCCGTAAAGGAAGAACAGCCATCGTCAGTGGAGGGCGGGAGTCGGGGCAGTTCAAACAGCCGACAGCAACAGACGTCAGGAAAGCTGGTCAATTCCACCTGGGTGAAGCTGATGGGCAGTAGGGTTGACGGCCGCCAGAGTTCTGGGCTGCCGTGGCGCACAGCTCGGGCCGTGTCCGGCCAGACGCTCAAACAAGCGCGACGCACACCAACAGAGGATTCCACAGGCGACCCTAGCGAACCCGCTTCCCCCGGCAGCATGTCCTCCACCGCCACCTTCAGCTACACTCCTGCCGTAAACTCCCCCCCGTCCTCCGCCACCAGCTCCGCCGCCTCCTCGCCCCTCCCCGCCGTCAACCAGAGGGATGACCTAAAGTCCATGGCCTCTAAGAATATAGCCTCCGCCATCATGAGCTACGAGCTGAGCACCAAGTGTGAGAGCGCAGGAGGGGGCGCCTCCACGCCCGCCAACTGCCCCGATGGCGTGGACACACTCACGCGTCAAGATCTCGTCTGTCCTTCTTGCCAAATGCTCTTCCCTCCAGACAAACACATTCTCTTCCTTGACCACTTCGAGGCCTGCCGCGGCCCCGCCTATGCTGACCTGTAGCGCAGCCCGGCAGGCCACACCACACGGTCCACTGCAAGGCATTCACCGTCCACCGCGGTGTCCGTCTCTCAGTGTGAACGTTCACTCCTCTACTTACATTCCTTGTGTATATTTCCTACGGTAATTGATGCCCCAGGCAAGGCTACACTGATTACTGTGCTGTCCTGCTAACACTGCGGCACCGCGCCCACACTCTCACAAGTCACACGCCCACACAGGATCCAATCAAGATACATGAGCGGGGGCGTCAAAGCACACAAAACACACACACACACACACACACACACACACACACACACACACACACACACACACGGCATTTGTCACTCACTTTACTGTTAAGGCATTAGCTCAGTGTGTGTATATATAAGGTATTTTGTATATACCTCTATAGATATAACTATTTGGGTGCATGTATATTCTGATCGATGCTTGAATACAACAGTAAAATGATAATGTATATGTGTTGAAGGTATTAAGTATATTTACGAGCAAATTTGTATGTCTAAAAATAACACTGGTAATTGTTAGCTCAGGTGTATCCTTTACTATCCTAATTTCCTTAACGAGGAAGCGAGGCACGGCTCCTCCCACCCCTCCACTCCCTCAACCATCCACCCCAAGCTGCCCCACCTCGACTGTCTCCACTGACCCATCCCTTTCGTCCTTCCTAACACTAAAGCCGCCGTAACGTCTGCCCATCTTTCATTCTACAACATAAAAGATAAATCCGCAAATCTTACGACAAGTACGTACATCAATAAAAATCACAAAAATATAAACAAGTACACACTCCAATTGCCACCTTCCCCCCCTCTCACACACATTATAATAATACTGACTGCTAATATTCCACAGGGTACTCACTCAGGAGATCAGTCTGTAGTTCTTATCCCTCGTGGTTGCTTGTATGCACGCTGGGACGCACAATAAACCGTGGAAAAGGAAGGAGAAGCGAACACGTCCACGCGGATCACCACTTACACGTATACTAAACTTGATTGACGATCTTACCATACGAATTGTTTTTTCTCATTAGTATTGATTCCTCTTCTTTCTAGGTAACCAGATAAAACTTTCCTTTCAATTGCTCATACATCTCGAAAATTATAGATATAGTGAAGAATATGTCCTTTTCTATCATGAAAATAAAACGACAGTACCGAGAAGTGAGATGATTAAGGCTGCTGACGTGGAGTTGATTGTTGCCACACGTCACCACACAACACATCGCAAATCCCGCAACAGATGGAAACAAGGAACTAGAGTTGCTTCACCTATTAACTATAGTAAAACCAAATTGTACTGACCCATAGCGGCCATGGTGACAAATCTCGAATCAAAACATACATTCCCTTGCCACTCACAGTCTTCTACTCGTAGTATTATCAAAAAACCATGTTCTAAGGATGGTCTAAAATTTTTAAAATAACAGATGATATGATCAATTATTTGATATCAAGAGAGATACAAATACGTATATGAAAACGCGGCATATCAGGTGAGGCGACGTTGCCACTGACCTGAGGTAGGATTATCCGAAGGGGAAGGGGGGGGGGGGGTGAGTGAGGTCGCCGCGCCCATACATACCGGGTCACTTCCTATCTGGTCGCCACGATGGAAGGACACCACTCATTATATTAATATGACTGTGTATCTCACGGGAGCATAGAAAAGAAAAATACATATAAACTACCAGTTTCATTTGCACGTATACAATAAATATCTTTAATGTTTTTAACGTACTAATATTATAATTAGCTACACATATCATCGGATCTCGCACGCCTTTTTTTCGTAGTTATGCTTTAAATAAATAGGAGAAAGGTCCTCATGTGGCAGGGTCGCACAGGTGGCAAAACACACCTTACGGGTCAGTACATTATGGTTTGACTATAGACGATAGAAGACAATTCAAGATGGATGTATGTTAATTAAATAATTCAAGACAGCACTAGATTCAAAAAGGAAAAGGAGAATGTACATGATAATGATAGCTAGGAACTCATTTAATGAAGGAAATGACTTGAACTTACCAATAAAATAAAAAGATTAAAAAAATATCAGGAACCATTTTTCCCACCGTTGGTCTCAGCGATACCTTAAAACATCATCCATCGAGGAGGAACAAAAAATACACAGCCTCAATTCAGGATTTTGTAATGAAGTAACTATGTATCTAGTTAATATCCATATTACAAAATACTTGCATATGGCTGATTATTACAAGCAAGTTGACTAGTGGACCTCTAGTGCCCAGACGCCTCTTGACAAGGATGGCAGACACAGCTGTCTTTCAACCCTTGCCTCGTTATGCCCACGTGGGAGTGAGCAGCGGGACAGCACCAGCAGACAACCTACCTCCCCGACTCGCCGCGTTGTCCGTGAGCCGCCGCAAGACACTCACTCCAATCGTAATGCGGTGATGTACAAGTGAAGGGACTCGCTGGCTGTCCAGGTGGTGAAGATGAACCAGGAAGGGCAGAGGATCCTCCAAATCTCCTTAGTAATGCTTAGGTAGTCCTGTTTGTCAAGAACACACCATCTTGAGATATTTGACGATGCTTGCACACTCTCAACGCTCCTTCATTTTTTTTTTTTTTTTTTCCAGGTGATGAAAGGAGCATATAACACAACTCCAGTTCAATGCTCTCTTGCTTTTTTCTCTAATAATAAGAATATTCATTTTAGCTTCTAATAATTGTTATATAAATATTAGAAAAGGACTCAACACTCCACTACATCGTCAGGGCGGCAAGCTGCGCGGTAACACTGTAGTCAGTCTGAACAGTAGTTAAAATGTGGATATTCCTAAGAGATAAATAAACACAGACTTGTAAATATGAGTTATATATATCAGCTATATATATGGGAATCTTTCTGTACATAATAATAAACTGCCACTGAGTGAGACGAGCCGTCAACATATACTAAGCTCACTCATGATCCATACACGTCGCGGAGAAAAGCTTACTGTTTGTTTCCATGGGGTGGTTGAGCAGCAGAATTAGTTATGTACAGTAATCTTAGAACACTACGGCAACCTAGCTTTCCTCTAAATCATAATGCTACATGTCCTTAGCCATAATGGAAAAATAATATACGAGAGCTCCAGCAAGCTGTCCAGTCCCGATCAGCTGCGGCCAACACGACCCTCCTGGCGCTGGTGTGTGTGTGTGTGTGTGTGCCGCGCCCTGGCCTACGCAGCAGCGCCATCTGCAGTCACCGGTGTGCGCCACCCCTCGGCGAGTCGTTGCTTGATTCCATTCGACACACCTGCATCACGCACACACACACGCACACGCAAGCGCACACACACGCGCGCGCGCACGCACACACACACGCGCACACACACACACACACACACACAGACCTCAGTGCTGGGCGGGTAAGCTGTGCTGCTGAAGCGTGGCGGTTCCTCTCAGTTCACACTACAATTTAGGTGTTAGCGTCGCGCTATCCTAAGAAAGAGTAAAGGCGTCCGACGCGCAAGACGCCAGGCAACAGGTCCACGACTCACCTGCCCATGGAGGCCGTGGGAGCGTGGCGACCAGCACCCAGCAATGCACCGCCGCGCACCGATCCTCACAAAGAAAAGTTTTAGTAAAATTAAATTGTTTTGGCACGTACAACTGCCAAAAATAGTTACTATTTTCTATTGGCGAATTCTGGAATTCTGGAATATATATATATATATATATATATATATATATATATATCTATATATATATATATCTATATATATATATATATATATATATATATATATATATATATATATATATATATTTGCATTGTTATTATCATTGGCATGAGTGGCTTGCTATCTGGTCGGGGGTCCTGCCCCCGCCCCCAGACGCGCGGCCCGTCCATGGGGGACGCGGGCTGCTGTGTGTGATACTGTATGCTTTTGTGCGCGACATACAAATCTCTAGATATTCATCTCATATTATGGTATAAAAATATTTTGCATCGAGAATAGCATATTTCATCTGTCCAGGCCGTGAGTGCCATAATACTGATTTCAATTCCATCGCATTTCAGCGACACGTTTCACAGGGTGTCTGATTTCCATGCCTAGAAATATTGCGATCCTATATTGACGTGGGCGTTGTATTGGAGGCGGGCGTCACAGGGCGGCGCCTCGCACCCGGCTCAGAGGCGCCAGGCGGCGGGCACCGGGCCGGGCCGCAGGTCTGGAAGCGCTGTCGAGCTGCTGAAGTTGCGGAGGTCCGTCAGGGGCCCGGACCCGTTGCGGTAAATCCTCTGTAGGTTGTGAAGTGACGAGGAGGACACGGTTCTCTCCAGGATCTGCAACAGAAAGTGTGTTGAGACTCCTGGTGACGCGTCGACACCATCACTCGCTCATCTACCGGTGCCTCACTGGTCTTTGTTTATCATAGAGGAACAATAGTATGACAAATCAGTGAGAAAAAGACTTTAGGAAAACTCAGAAGGAATCAGGACCACTTTGTATGATACCCTTACTGCAGACTCAGTTTCATTTCCTGTTTTCCAGTTTAACCAATAAATTGAATTTGACACAGCAGTACGTGGTCTCACCTCCCCCCAGTACTTTTCTCCCACGGCCTCCAGGTCCATGGCTGCCGGGTCCATGGGCGGGGCAGGGGGGCGCCCGTTGGCCAGGTGGCGGGGAGTTACGTTGCAGCTGTGGGCGGCACGGGCGGCGGGACAGGTGCCGGCGTGGCCTCCGTTATAGTTGTGCGTAGTGGCCTTGCAGGGACCGCTGGGCTGCATGGGGACCTGCGCCAGACTGATTTCATCTTGGTCGCTGTAGTAAACGTTCCCACAACACACCTGCGGGATGGCGGGAGCTGCAGGGCTGGTGTGTGGAAGAGTGGGCAGTTATCTTCCGAGTGTGGACGAGAAAGAAGACAAAGGAACGAGGAAGAAAGCATCCATGAAAATTTCAGCTCTTGGTGATAAACGAAAGCAAGATGAACGGTAGAGATCAGTATGTATAAGAGGCGGAGCTTATTCTTCAAGCCAGTGAACAAAGGAACGAACGGAAAGTGGGAAAATATCAGAGAAAATATCAAACACTTATTGGAAAAAATAGAAGAATAAATGTTATAGGTCAATGTGTAGAAGACGTGAGATTTGTTTTCTATTTAGAACGAGGAAAATCAAGTGAAGGAACAAAGAAAGTGAGGAGAAACCTTAGCAAATTTTTAACTCTTCATGAAATTTAGAAGATAGCAAGTGTTTCCAGTCAATCAATAGACCAGGATGTCAGAGGTGAGTGACTTGCTCAGCTTGTTCGCTGGAATAAGGAAGAGTAGGCGAAGGAACAAAGAATTGGAAGGAAAACAACAAATATCTCATAATGAATAAAAAGAACATGGGCATTCTGAATCTGTTC
>CM035213.1:3541223-3551341 GCA_020233015.1 Callinectes sapidus | reverse complement strand
TTTATTATTATTATTATTATTATTATTATTATTATTATTATTATTATTATTATTATTATTATTATTATTATTATTATTATTATCATTGTTGTTGTTGTTGTTGTTGTTGTTGTTGTTGTTGTTAGTAATAGTTTTAGTGCTACTACTACTACTACTACTACTACTACTACTACTACTACTACTACTACTACTACTACTACTACTACTACTACTACTACTGCTGCTGCTGCTGCTGCTGCTGTTGTTGCTGCTGCTGCTGCTGCTGCTGCTGCTGCTGCTGCTTCTACTGCCACCAGCACCACCACTACAGTTTTTCAACATCACTTTATTTAGCCCTGTATAAAATATAATTATTGCTATCATCATCATCATCATCATCATTATTATTATTATTATTATTATTATTATTATTATTATTATTATTATCATTATTATTATTATTATTATTATTATTATTATTATTATTATTATTATTATTATTATCTTCATTTCTCTTATTATTATTATTATTATTATTATTATTATCACTGCATTCATTATAATTACCATTTTTTGTATCTGGGTCATATAATCACGGCGGGTGTCACCTGCCTCGTTATTAATTTCCACTGATTATTTTATCATATTATACTTTCGCAAACAGTATGGATCAGATAATCAATGGATATGTATACACTGAAAACATAAAAACATATACTCTCTCTCTCTCTCTCTCTCTCTCTCTCTCTCTCTCTCTCTCTCTCTCTCTCTCTCTCTCTCTCTCTCTCTCTCCTTCTTGCTCGTCTTATCTAAACGACTTCTGACTTTAAAAAATATATTCTGTTCATCAACTTTATGTAAAAAAAAAAAAAAAGAAGAAACCACTGTCTAGTAATTTGTTCGAGATATTTTTGGTAAACTTTTTCTTATCCTTTTTTTTTTTTTTCGTTTGGATTTTTTCAGAATACTTTTTTAACACTTTTTTTGAGGGAGAGTGATTTTTTACGTGAAAGTGTAATGATGACTTTTTAGCTCAAATCCGACGTGTGCGCCATAAAGACAAGGATTTGCGTGTGTGTGTGTGTGTGTGTGTGTGTGTGTGTGTGTGCGTGTGTGTGTGTGTGTGTGTGTGTGTGTAAAAGCACGCACGTAGGAAACACTCTATCTCTATTCGTTTTATCATACAAACCTTTTCCTTTAGAGAGAGAGAGAGAGAGACGAGAGAGAGAGAGAGAGAGAGAGAGAGAGAGAGAGAGAGAGAGAGAGAGAGAGAGAGTGCTCATGGATCTATAGATGTCGTCATTTCACATTTTCTTTTTATGTAGTCATTTACGCAGGAGAGAGTAATATTGTATGTATGTATATATGTATGTGTGTATTTGCTATTATGTACGTATGCGTGTATGTATGTGTACGCATGCGTCTTCAACACACACACACACACACACACACACACACACACACTCACTCACTCACACAGTCATTAAATAAAAATGCGCTATTCCTCCCTTAAAGTAAATATTCTACTAATTCCTCGCTTTTTTACAGTCTTCACTTGACATGAAAATTTTTAGTCGTCTTTGATCTACTTTTTCTTTTTCGGCATCGTTTACCTCGTATTCTTCGTCCTTCTCCCTTTCTTTTTCCTTCTTGTCATCCTCATCTTCCTTTTTGTCTTCTTGTTTGTCTTTCCCTTTTATTCTCCTTCATCTTCTTTATCTCTCTTATTTGTCACTTCTAATCGCAGTACGTAAATATTGCAGTAGAACACTCTGTATAAGACTATTTTGCTCTTGGTGTCAGATTTCCCTCTGTACTACGATCTTATCCTTTCAGTTTACCGTTTTTTTTCCCTCGTCCTTCTCCTTCTCCTTCTCCCTATTTATTTTCAACCTTTTTTCATCATTCTTCTTTTCTTGTCGTCTTCGTCTTCTCTTTGTACTCTACTTCTTCCTTCATCTTTTCTACTCTCTTTTTCTGTAATTTTTTTAATGGATGCAGCTACATAATGCTGTAGTTCCTCTTTTCAAGACTACACTTTTGGTATCAGATTTCCCTTTGTACTCCAATCTTTTCCTTTCATTTATCCCGTTTTTTTCTTTCTCGTCCTTCACATTCTCCTTCTCCTTTTCGTACTTTCTATTAATTTCCAGTCTTTTTTCATCATTCTTCCTTTTATTTAAGACTATCTTGCTCTTGATATCAGATTTCCCTATGTACTCCTTTCTTATCCTTCCACTTATCCATCTTTTCTTCCTCCTCCTCCTTCTCCTTCTTCTCCTTCTCCCTTTCGTACTGTCTATCCATTTTTCAGCCTTTTTTTTCAGTCATTCTGGGAAGTCGTGCTTGTGTCTGCTCAGAAAACAGTGAATATGAAATTGTCGGGTCGTTTTTCATCAGAAGTTACGAAGCAAGTTTGATGTTGAGGTTTGATGAGCTGTAGGAGGAGACTGGCTGGTGTCTGCTGTAGTATGGATGAGCCTGGGAGGGGGAGTCGGGGTTAGTGGAGGGAGAACAGAACGATGCAGGAGAAGGGAGATAAATAATGAAGAGAAAGAGGAGAGAGAGACAAGAGTGCTACGGTAAATGTGTTAGGAGCGAGTGAATGTTATTTGGTGGAGAATAAATAGGAACAGGGAGGAAAGTGGGGGAGCGAGTGGTGGTGGTGGTGATATTTGTGGAGATGATGTTTGTGGTGGTTGTGTTGCGAGTGTTGAGTGGGTGAATGACAAAAGCGAATGTGGAGATTAGTTTTAGTGTGTGTGTGTGTGTGTGTGTGTGTGTGCGCGCGCGTGTGTGCCAGTGTAATAGGCTGGAGATTATAGAGGAAAACAACGCGTGGTCGTGTAGGTATTATTATATGGGTATTTGAATGGGTCATTAGTATTCACCTTTTCTTGTCTTTTGCATTTCTATTCATTTTTGATAGATTTGTTTTATGTGAAAAATTGAGGAGATAAATGACTTGTAGTGTTAGTATTAGTAGTCGGAGGAGGAGAAGGAAGAGGAGAAGGAGGAGGAGGAGGAGGAGGAATAGAATACAAAAAGAAGTGGCTTTACAAATAATAGAAGTAGAAACTGGACGAAGAGGGAAGGAGGGAGAAATAATTGGAGTAGGAGGGGGGGAGGAGAGAGAGAGAGAGAGGGGGGGGGACAGAGAGTAGTGGAGCTGGAGGTGGAATTAATTGGTTTCCTTGCTACGATGAATATGAGGACGATTTTACAGCATCACTGAAATAAGAGTGTAAATTTGCTCTCTGTTAGAAGGAAAATATTCTTGCAGTCCCCGGCGGCAGGCAGAATGAGGTGGAGGAGGAGCAGGGCAGGAAGAGCAGGAGAAGAGGAGGAGGAGAGTGGAGGGAAGAAGAGGAAAAATTTCAAACATTCACATAACTATAAAAAGGAAGCGAAAAGAGAGGAAGGTTTAATTGCTTGTTTTTTTCTCTCTCTCCCTCTCTTTTTCTTTCCCTCTCCTTACTTTATCTTTAGTCTTATCCTTATGATCTCTTAAACTTTCCCCCTGCTACGTATTACTATCAGCACCATTACCACTATAACTTGTTCACTATTGCTGCTACTACTACTACTACTACTACTACTACTACTACTACTACTACTACTACTACTACTACTACTACTACTACTACTACTACTACTACTACTACTACTATAACGTCCTCATCACGTCATCACTCCATCATCATTTCCATCACTACAAGCGCCTGCCTATCACTACCACTACTGCTACTGCCACAGCACTTCACCATATCATCACCATTACCACTACTATTACAACCTCACCGCCATACAGTCTTAACTCGTTCAGTACCATGACGCATTTTTATGTTTATTCCGCTTATTATTCAGTTATTATGTAAAACTTTAGAAGCATATGTGGGGATTAGGATAGTGAAGACTGGCCATTTATTTTCTAACCCCCATAGATCTTTCCTAATGTCTTTAAGATCGTCTATTCATACACAAGACTTTGGTGAAAATGTCTCTCTGTAGTGAAGGGATTAACAAACAGTATTCCTAGCTTATTACTACGACGACTATCACTATCATCTTCCCACCATTTCCAGCTCACATCACCATCATCACTATTATTACTGTCATTCCACACCACATCACCATCACAACACCATCAGTATTTCCACCACTTCCAGCTCGCATCACCACCATCACTATTATTGCTGTTATTCCACACCACAACACTATCATAACACCATCAATATTTCCATCACTTTACTACCACCACCATAACACACAATAACACCAGCAACCAAAGAACAAGAGACACAGAAGAAATCTTTGTTATGTTTTTGCCACCACCACCATAACGCAACACACAATAACACCAGTAACCAAAGAACAAGAGACACAGAAGAAATCTTTGTTATGTTTTTGTCACCACCACCATAACACAACACACAATAACACCAGTAACCAAAGAACAAGAGACACATAAATCTTTGTTATGTTTTTGCCACCACCACCACCATAACGCAACACACAATAACACCAGTGACCAAAGAACAAGAGACACAGAAGAAATCTTTGTTATGTTTTTCCCAAGCTGGCGAAACAAGTCTACATATCACGCGTCGGAACGTTAACCTTTCCCCTGTGACTTTTAGCTTACACCCAAATAGGGCCATAAATAAATGAATAAATAAATAACACTGGCAGCAGCAGCAAAGGTGGTGGTGGTGGTGATGAACGGCCCTTTGTATTCGTGCAATTGTACCAAATTTAAGCGTTTTCACAGTGCTGACTTCCTGACCTGCATCGTCCCTTCGTTGTGCAACACGGGTAAACTGGGAATCGTGGTGGCGGTGGTGGTGGTGGTGGTGGTGGTGGTGGTAATGGTGGTGCTTTTATTGTTATTGATGTATTATTGTTATTATTAGTAGCAGTATTGGTGGTGGAAGTAATAATAATGGTGTACTTTTATTATTATTGATGTATTATTGTTATTATTAGTAGCAGTATTGGTGGTGGTGGTGGTGGTAATAACAATGGTGGTACTGTTATTAGTATTGATGTATTGTTATCATTGTTAGTAGTAGAATTGATGGTGGTGGTGGTGGTGGTGGTTTTATTACAAATGATGTATTATTGTTATTATTAGTAGCAGTATTAGTGGTAGTGGTGGTGGTGGTTGAGATGCTTCTTTTTTTGTGTGTGTTTTTATTACTGACCTTGACGAAAGTAGCCTTAGTATCAATATTTGTGGTAGTGGTAATAGTAGCAGTAGTTGTGGTAGTGGTTTTGTTATCATTGATGTATTATTGTTATTAGTAGTAGTAGTATTGGTGGTGATGATTATTATATCACGGTTTTATTATTGACCTTGACGAAAGTAGCCTTAGTATTTGTGGTAATAGTAGTAGTAGTAGTAGTAATAGTAGTAGTAGTAGTAGTAGTAGTAGTAGTAGTAGTAGTAGTAGTAGTAGTAGTAGTAGTAGTAGTAGTAGTAGTAGTAGTCGTAGTATTAGTAGTAGTAGTTGTTGTTGTTGTAGTAAAGACACCAGTAATAGCAGGAGAAAGATAAAACCAAGACTGTAAGTCATAAAGCAACAAACAGTGTTACCGGGCAAGCAAAGTGGCCTTCCCCTTGTGCACAGACGCGGAAATGAAAAATTAACAACGGATGAAGTACAGCGACAAGGTAACAGAGCGGATACAAAAGCCCAATTCTCTCAGGTCACAGCTTGGCGTCTCACTAATCATATTCTCGTCCAGCATATTCACTTCATTGCCAACAACACAGAAACGCTGAGATAATATGTTGTCTTTACTTATATTATTACTTTCTATGCAATGGGGAAATCTGACCAATGAAAATAATAATATAAAAAAGAAACGATTAATCCCTTAAGTACTGTGACACATTTTTACCATGCTTTCTGGGCATGATGAGATGATTTCAATGAAATATCATTGAAATTTATGGAAGTTAGAAGATTAGAAGCAAAAATATGTACTATTTTAATTCCAACATGAGTTTATGAAGCTGTATAAAATCGACAAATAATAATAAGAGATTTGATGCCAGTCCCTAAGCAGATCCTATATTCTAAAATACTTCTTTACCTTACCCTCACTACTTTGAAAAGACTTTATTTGAAGTTGACAAATTTTTAAGGCTACGGTTCTTATGACGGATTTTTAAGATTGTTACATTGTCAACAAGAAAAAACTCAATTAAGAAAAAGGCAAGTCATCTCTGTGGCTTTGGAAAATAATTATAGTGAGAGATAAGAGCGTTTCAGAATTTCGGTTTTGTAAATACCTATTCATGGATTTCTGTTGTGGCAGATGTAATTAATTCAGTTTGGCATGCCATGGACTTCACACCTCATTCTCCGTTTATTCCAATTTATTTTCTCATTGGACAGGTTTTTATTAGTTTGTTTTACATTTTTTTAGAAATATTTTGGACTTCTTTCCACGTTTGCAGTGTGTTTTTGTGTGTCATTCTTTATTTTTTGTTTATTCTTGTTTTTTGTTGCTTGTCGTTTTGCATAACCCTTGTTTTCAGTTTAAATGATATTCTTTACGTGTGTGTGTGTGTGTGTGTGTGTGTGTGTGTGTGTGTGTTATTTCATGTTCTTTACAAATGTTTTATTACAGCAACTGATGGTTTTCGTTTCTGGTTTGTGATTTGGGTTTTCTTTTATTTTTATGTTTCGAATACGTTTTTCTTTCATTTTTCAAATTTTTCATTTTTACTTGTGTGTGTTTTCTTTTCTTTTCGTCCAAGGTATTTTTCAGTTTTGGTTAGTTTTGCTCACTTTTTCCAAACATTTTCTTTCCAATCCACTTGCAATATGCATTTCTCTGTTTGGTTCATTTTCTTTTTCTTATTTATATTTCTTTGAGATGCAAATTTCTAGTTTATGACATTTTCTCTGCATGTTTTTTTAATTTCATTCATTTACCGTCCCTCACAAAAAGCAGTTTATTTTTTCAGTTTGTTTGATAATATGATTGATTTCTTCGTATACCTTGACCACTATGATCTTTCCTCTTTATTAGATATTTACTATTTCACATAATTATTCGTATCCAGTAAAATCATAATGTGAGTTTGAATATTTAGAGAAATCATTTTTTTCCTCATAAAGTTCATCTCTTCATTTTCTGTGATATTAATCGAGGGAAAATAAAAGAGCATCGTCTGACATTATCCAAAAGGTTACTCATAAAGGTAATTGCATCGTTACTTTCTTCCTCAACACTGGCAAATAAAAACGTCTCTCTTTTAATTCTCTCCGGCGTCTTAGTGAAGTTCCCCTCACATCCCCTTCCCTCTTCCCTTCTCCTTTTATCCTTTCCCCTTCTTCCTGTCCTCTCACCCTCCCTTTCCCGCCTCTTTCCTTCTAACTTGAGTCTCACACCCTCTCTCTCTCTCTCTCTCTCTCTCTCTCTCTCTCTCTGCTAGCTTCTTCACTGTCTTAGACTTTTCTTTTTTCTCTCTCTCCCTCTTTGCATACTTTTTTCCCTTTCTTTTTTTCCTGTCTGCTTAATTTTCCTTGCAAATTTTTAACTATATTTGTTTTAATTCACTCGTTGTCTTTAGTTTTATTGTATCTTGACTCTTCCTTCTATTCCTCCCCCCTTTCCTTTTTTTTTACTTGATTTTTTATTCTTTTTCTTAATTCCAGTCCTTCATCTCACATTCCTCTTCCCTCTCTTTCTGTTATTCTTTCCCCTCTTTTTTACGCCTTTATTTGATCACCCCTCTGGTTATCCCTCTCTCCCTTCAATCCTCTCCCTTTTCCCACTTCCTCTTTCTCTCTCTTTCCTCTCATTCTTTCCCTTTCTCTTCTTTTTCTCTCTATTTTCCTCCTTCCCCTCCCTTCCCCCTCTTCTTGCCTTAAGTGACGCATTATCATTGAGACTATAAGGACTAATTGTTATCTTGCCTCTGTTGATACTGATGACGGGAGAGGAGTGAGAGGAGGAGGAGGGAGAGGGAGTGACTGTGGGAGGGATAAAAGTAAGGGGAGGAGGAGGAGGAGGAGGAGGAGGAGGAGGAGGAGGAAATAAGACAAGGAAATGATGTGGCTGCAGTGTCTGTGATGAAAGGGAGAAGAGGGAGAGAGAGAGAGAGAGAGAGAGAGAGAGAGAGAGAGAGAGAGAGAGAGAGAGAGAGAGAAACAAAGAAAGAAAGATAGAAAGAAAGAAAGAGAAAAAGAAAGAGTAAGAGAAAGAAAGAAAGAAAGAAAGAAAGAAAGAAAGAAAGAGAAAGAAAGAAAGGAAGAAAGAAAGAAAAATCTAGAAAGAAAGAAAGAAAGAAAGAAAGAGAAAGAAAGAAAGAAAGAAAGAAAAAGAAAGAAAGAAAGAAAGAAAGAAAAAAGAAAAAGAAAGAAAGAAAGAGAAAGAAAGAAAGAAAGAAAGAAAGAAAGAGAGAAACAATAAATGAGAGAGAAGAAAATTTAGGATCGGAAGAGCAAATTCAGGCAGAGATGAAAAACAAAGATGAACGAACACAGACAATAACAAGAGGAAAGGATTTACTGATTAATCCCAGTGAGGAAGTGTGTGTGTGTGTGTGTGTGTGTGTGTGTGTGTGTGTGTGTGTGTGTGTGTGTGTGTGTGTGTGTGTGTGTGACTAAAGACAGAGGAAAAAAAAATGTAGAGATGAATGAGAATAAAAAAAAAGTGACAAAAGACGGAAGAAAGAAGTACAGGGAAGCAAGAGAGAAAGGGAAAGATAAAACGTAATAGAAAAGGGAAGGAGGAGGTAGATGGTAGCAAGATAAGCAGCCCTGAACCGCCTTAGTCAAGCATGCAGGGCGGGGCTGGACAAGCAAAGCAGAAGCAACGCTGGAAGAGGTAAGGGAACCAAGAACTAAAAGGAAAAAAAAAAATAAATAAAATAGCTATAAAAAAAGAAGACTGTGAATGAGAGGTGAAATGGGAGATGAGGGCAGATAAGGAAGAGATGTGACACGGAGAAAGAGAGAGAGAAGTAAGAGTGATAAAGAGGCAGGAATCAGGTGGGAGAGGGGTGTTGTGAGAGAGAAAATCAAGTGTTTAATATAAGCAGTTTGCACTCTTTCCTTCTCCTCCTTCTCTTCTTCTTCCTCTTCCCCCTTTTCCTCCTTCTCCTCCTCCTCCGCCTCCCCCTCCTTTCAACACATGCTTGGAGAGGGAGGGGACAAGGGAATCTACCCTATAAGGCAAGCACTGCAAAAAGTTGCAAAAAATTGTCAAGAGAAGAAAATGAATATGTTTTCTAGTAAAATGCAATCAGTTAATCAATGCACCTCCATATTGGAAATAAGAATAAATGGCAATAATCAAAATATGCAAAGGTGGAATTAATGCTGAGTTATATTAACATTGATAATGACATGAAAGTAAAAGTGGTTATCATGTGAGAATAATAAATCAAAATAAATTAAAGAATTATACTATTGGCGATCATGATATTAATAATGGAAAAAGTATTATCAAAACATTACCATTAAAAAGTAATTAAGGCAAAAGACATAAAAAAAAGACAACAACAGTAATTCAATTATAATAATAGCAATGATAATAATGATAATAAAAAAAATAACAATGATAATAACACTAAAAATGATAATGATTATAATAATGATAATAATAAAATTAATATAATAATAATAATAATAATAATAATAATAATAATAATAATAATAATAATAATAATAATAATAATAAATAATAATAATAATAATAATAACAATGATGATGATGAGGATAACAATAATAATAATAATAATAATAATAATAATAATAATAATAATAATAATAATAATAATGATAATAATAATAAACGAAAATGACAGTAATTAATTCACAGTAGCAACATCAACCCTTCCCGCCAAACGAGCAATATTCAATCATTCATTCAATGCAGTCCCAGGATAATGCAGTGAAGGAAATGAAAGAATGAAAAAAAGGCATGTATCAAAACAGAATTATGGGAGATATGAATTCATAGCCAAGAAATCAGGAAAAATGTTAAAGAAAAGTAAAGTTGAATGAAATAGCGACTACCAGAAATAAAAAAAAAAAAAAAACTTGGGATCAATGATAATGATAAAACATAATGATAATAATAATGATAATAATAGTTATATTAATGAATTATAATA
>CM035213.1:3419822-3433852 GCA_020233015.1 Callinectes sapidus | reverse complement strand
ACACACACACACACACACACACACACACATGAATACTTACATACATACATCTAACTTTTGCAGTTAAATAAATAAGAAGATAAATATACAGCTGGCTAAATAATATGAAAATTAAAGTTATAGAATGTGTATTGAGATGAATTATATTAACAAGATACTCTTCCCTCTCCCCGCTTCATTAGTATACTGAGTCAACATCATTCATTGTTCCCCAATCCCTTTCCTCATCGAGCTCCTCTATATACACAACTTTCATTGTTGCCATTTGTAGTATGTTCTGGTCTTACTCCAAATCTGTTGTATATTTTCTGGACGAAATAAAGGAATGTGGATCGAGTTAGCATTGACACGGCAACAGTTACACATAGAAAGTATATTGGAACGCAAGTTTATACAGTGGAAAATAATTAGGATAGGATAAGTGGTGGCACATGTTTGTGCTTTTATCATATGGTTTTGAATAGAACTGTAGGAGGGAGGAAAGTGTTCACTATCTAGGAACAACAACAACAACAAGGATGACGACAGTAGCATTAATAATAATAAATAATGATGATGATAATAATAATAATAATAATAATAATAACAATAATAATAATAATAATAATAATAATAATAATAATAATAGTAATAATAATAGGAGCAGCAGTAGCAGTAGCAGCAGCAATAACAATAAAATCAACAGTAAAATTAACATATTATTTAGAGATGGGTTTATGGACATGTTGAGCATACCTGTGTGTGTGTGTGTGTGTGTGTGTGTGTGTGTGTGTGTGTGTGTGTGCGTCAGAGTGATTTCCAGCCGCTCAGTGCGTGTGCAAAACGTAAAAATATATATAAAAAAAAAATCCTCGTCCTAGTCTTTCTTTGATGATGGTAATTAAAATCTGACAAAACAGAGCAAAATTAGCCACATATTATGACCACATTTCATGTTCCGCTTAACATGTGAAAGCCTCCATTTAGACTGAAAAATTATGCCTAGAAATATGCATCTCTCTCTCTCTCTCTCTCTCTCTCTCTCTCTCTAACTGCCACACCTACTGAATAATTAACATGCAGCGGAAGGTTATGTCATTAATGGCACAGCTTGACAATAATCTACACGTTTTATCTCTGCCTCACGTTTGTTACTATATACTGCTACTTTGCTTCAGAACATCAATGCACACGAGCTATCACCCGTCACGACACTGGCATGGCATATCTCATTACCGTGATAGCGATAGCACAGGCATCTATAACAAAACAATGCATAATGATCATTTACGTGTAACAAACATCAATGGGTTAGCGATAGCGGGAGTGGGAGCGGGACAGGAGAGGGGGAGGGAGAATAGCAATGGTTGATTTGTAAAGGACTGCAATGAGGTTATGAATATAAATCTAATAGGATACGGTAGCAGCAGTCATTTGCCCGGAGATAGGTGTTGACAGAAAACCCCATTAGAATGTCAGCAGACTGCGCGGCGCGGCTATGAGTTAATTAGGAGCTGCATGTGAATCGCGTAAATGCCACTCGTTCAAAACAGTCGCAAGCGGCAGACATATAGGCAGGAACGATATAGTGCGGCCCTCCGTCACCGAGTTGGGAAGGGTTACCGGGTTCTGCAGGGGCGAGTTTACCGGAGCCAGGTTGCTGTTGCCCTTTATGAACAGCGGTCGTAAGGCAGACGTGGAATTGGAAGACAAAGAGTTAAAACTTTCAGGGTAAGGGGTTGCCGACGCAATGTGGAAGTTATAGGAAAGGTGGGTAGATGCTACTGAAGCAAGACACGATGATCAAGAATTCACGTTTGAAATAAGGTGTGAAAGAGAACACTGCTCTGATGAGAGCGGTCGTTAAAGGTCAGTGAATGGTATAAGATAAAACAAATCAATGTTTTTTTTACTACGATGGGAAACAATTAATTGCACCAAAAGTGATGGATGAAATACTCATAAGGATCTACAAGGAAAGAAGGGCTGAAAATAAAAGATTTTGCAATTTCTATCAAGTTTGAGATTTGAGGTGGCTGTACAAGTAAAGATATTTCAATGATTAGTAAAGACTGGAAGATGTACAAAGCCAAGGATTAAGAAGATATTACTATTTTTCTTTAAAGAAACTTCAGCGAGAAAGCAGTTAAACATGTATTAAAGAATTACTCAAGAGGAGCACCTCTCAAAGTGAACGCTCTGAGGAACTTGGCCGAGAGGTAATAATTATCAAGCGAAGAGCGAGTGGGGATAGAAACTATTCATGAGCCTGAATTTTACAGGTTCACTCATCGTGTCCGTAATCTAACTGCCACTTATGGCACGAGGAATAATAGAGTAGCTATATGATATGTGAACTTAGATTTCCGTTACTTATGATATCTAGTTATCATAGCGTCACTTTAAGAGGCAGCTTTGGACGTTATGCATTAAGTATTACCGAAGAAAGTTTTCCTGGAAGAATTGGTGGTACGTGACGAACCAACAGATGTTAAGTAGACAGACTAAGCTAGGCTGCATGATCGAATCTATGAGAATGCTGTAAAGAGCTATGTGATAGTATGAGGGTGGTGAATGAAGTGTGTGTGTGTGTGTGTGTGTGTGTGTGTGTGTGTGTGTGTGTGTGTGTGTGTGTGTGTGTGTGTGTGTGTGTGTGACGTTGCTGTGTGAGGAAGCTGTATTATGGAGCTGTGAGAACGGTGTATGAGGAGCTGTTGTGTAAGAAGGCTTGATAAAGAATGCTATTTATTGTACTGCAGTTGTGTTGGGATGCGAGTGGCGACTTTATGAATGGTTGTATGTGGGGAATGTGTAGGGAGACTGTATACATGAACAATACGAGTATATATGAGAACTATGTGGTGAACCGTGTGAGAGAATCAGAGAGAGAAACCTGAAAGGTGCTTACACGAGGAGTTATTTGAGGGAATGTGTAAGGCAGTGGTGTGAATAGACTAAAATGCCTATATAGGGGAGCATACAGACAGGGAAATGTAGTATGCAGCTAGGCGACATAAGGATTGGGGACACTGGGCATAGAAAGTAAGAGTACAAGAAAGACTTTGGACCGGGAGTGAGTGCGCGATGAAACCGGGCAAACGTGAGGGCGATGATAAAGAAAAGCCATCGAGAGGCAGTGGTCCGGGAAATTTGTGGTGGCGGAGTGAATAAGCAATAATGGTCACGTGGCTAGCTACCACAAGGCGACAGTGGGCAGGGGAAGCACTATAGTATGAGAAGGACGAGACGTGACACTTCATACAAGAGTGAGTCAGTGATTGGCTGGCTCATATGGGTGCCACTTCATGCTTTATTCAATTGTATCGTGCGTAATTCAAAGCTTCGTTATTGGAGACGTCTCGCTGTCCGACGCATGAACTCTTTTGTGGGTACCTTAATAATACCAAGACGATATTAAGAGTGTGTGTGTGTGTGTGTGTGTGTGTTTTACAGTTATGTTATACCTCTACATGATATACTCCAAATATTCTTGTACGCCTCCAAATGTTTTTCTGTCTTTTTCCGCCGAATAATTATTGTAATATATGTATCAATGATTTTA
This sequence comes from Callinectes sapidus, assembly GCA_020233015.1. Classification (NCBI taxonomy): domain Eukaryota; kingdom Metazoa; phylum Arthropoda; class Malacostraca; order Decapoda; family Portunidae; genus Callinectes; species Callinectes sapidus. Next base: position 3,430,311 of record CM035213.1, on the reverse strand, counting down.
TCCTCCCAAACGCAAATTTAGAGATTGTTATGGAACACGATTCAAACAGAGATACATTTTGTGATACGCAATTTCTAGATCTGATCACACTCTAATTAACAAGTACACCGATTATCTTGTTTCACATTATATGAGCGTTTATAAATGTTCAATGCTTTAGACTGGCAAGCTAATACAAACAACTATTTTCAATTAAAAAAAACACCACTACAGCACCAACCATTCACATACATGAGGGAGACAAATCCACGGGTCGCTGACCTTCACCTATATAAATCATCCTCATACAGGTGTACCTTTTGTACGTGATTTATGTTTGATGTTTGAGTATATACGCATAGTGTGTGTGTGTGTGTGTGTGTGTGTGTGTGTGTGTGTGTGTGTGCACGCTTCACATCAGAGAATTCTGTAAATAAACAAAACTTAATTAGGCTGTTGGTCTGTCATTGCAATCACGGTCGGCTTTGTCTGCTACACGTGAATGACAACATCGTTACCTGGTTAAGAGCTCTAACAGGATGCAGTGTTGAGGCGGGGATGAGGACTACGTGATAACCAAGTCACATGTCGGTACTGTTAACAACGGTGGTCAACAGTAGAACGAGTGAATCGGACGTGAAATGTTCAATAGATAGTTAACTAATGGCGATAAAATGTGACACCAGGTTCGGCGGTTGAGAAGAGAGGAATAGATAGATGACAGTGCATAAGAAGGAATGGAGAAGGGGGATAGTGGGGCGGGGCAGGGAGTCAGGGACGAGTGAAGGCAGTCGGGTAACGTAGCGGAGCGGTACCGGGTAGCATGTACCGGGGAGGAGAGAGAGGGGAGAAGTAAGGAGTAGCGCTTGGGTGGGGGAGCAGGGCCAGGTAAATGTAGAGAAGATAGGGAAGCGGATGAAGGTAGTAAGGTAGGGAGGAGGAGGAGGGAAAGGGAAGTATAAGGTAGCGGAAGACAGTGGTGTTGCGCAGAGGAACATGGCTTGGTGAAGGTAGTCGAGGAAGGGATGGAGCGGGGGCGGAGGGGGGGCAGCGGGTGGGGGTGCAGCGGGGAGAGCGAGAGCGGGAGCGGGAAGGAGGTGCGAGAGCAGGAGCGGAATAGGGAAGGGCGGCGGAGAGGGACAGGGGGAGACGAGAGAAGGAAGAGCGGTTGACGGAGGGAGGGGGGCAGGTTATGATGAAATTGTTTGTCTATAGACGGCAGCAGAAAATAAGAGTGTATTAAGGTATGGTGATGGTAGGTGATGATGTCATGAAACACCAGTAGAAGCAGGTATCCTATTTTACGAGCCGTCAAGCATTCACTAACTTTGAATAACCAGCACACGCTATTGTATTTCGTCTGAGATCATACAAATAATTACAAAAGCACATTCCTTCCCTTGTTCTCGAACCCATGGAATCACCAATCATCTTCACATGCAATCAATAGAAAGAGACGATAAACAATAGGAACGATATTGAAAATGGAAAGGAAAATGGAAATGTGAAGGCGAGAAGCTACAAGGTGGATAAAACAAGTGGGATGGAATGGATATAGTGGGAATACATCACATACAAACACATACGTACTGTGAAAACAAAGGAACGAGTAACAGTTGTTGAGAGAAGCATAATAATAGATAGAATAGCTACACAATACCGTGGATAATGGTATGGGCAGCAATGACGGGGGTGATGAAAGTGATAAAGGTGAAATAGCGTTGTGGAGGGCGTTGGATGAACTGCCCAGACAAGGGTGGTGGACGGACGGCAACAGAAAGCGAGGGGGAAGGTGGGGGGGATAACTATGGGATGGGGTTAGGGTAGTTCAACTGTTTTGCTTCGTGGTTGAGGTAGTTGCATAGATCGGAAAGGTACAGCTTGCTTGCAAAGAGTATAGGAATTTCAGGAAATGAGGAAAGTGAGGGAAAATGAAGATGAGACTCAAGATAATGAAAATAATTCGTAGTTAGAGGGTGAACAGCAGTATCTGGCATCTCGTTCCTCGTCTTTATTCTATTTTCTTTTTATTTACAATACCCATAACGTGATTCATGTCATATGTTGCATTGCTTCCAGTATCGCTAGACCTTATGCCCAGTGGTTTAGCGAGTTTATCACAATCTGACAGGCTAAAATGGGGGCTGTAAAATTAATGAACGAAACAGTGAAGTGTAGGCCATGCGTGGGACTACTTGCTTGGGCGGAGACATTATTTGAAACTGCAAATTTACGGGTGAATCTTTAGCTAATACAATAATTACCACACAGGTTTCAGATTCCCACAGCCACACATGATGGAAATGCAGGACGTAAGATATAAAGATAAAAGTACAGGTATTGTGACTCTCTCTCTTACCTCTGCAAGTGGACGTCTGGACATCAGCAACACGTAATACGTATGGATTCATTTCTCGTCTCACATGGTAGTCCTGGTAACTTTATGATCTCAAGACACATCGCGAGACAGACCTACGCCACTATGAGACACACACGCACTCCCGCGAGACACACGAACCAAAGGAAATTAGAAAAAAAATGTCACACCAAACAATAACACGTCTACCGCCGGCGATAAACATTGACTCAGTGATCACTCATCTTGAGTCCTCCGCGTGACGGTTACAAATACTGCTTTGAACGGCTGCGGAGGAAGACTGGTTGACGGTTAAATTACGAAACTACAGGTCGAGGAAAGGAAGTAAAGGCTGCAATGGAAGAAAAACAATAAAAAGACTTGATAAATAAACTTTTAACAGTAAAACAAGCGAGTCTTACCTCAAAACCGTCCCGCACGTCTTGGATCTTGTCAGTGCGCTGTTGCCAATCTTTGATCTCCAACCTCTCTCATTTTACTTACTTCTCCTTGGTCTGTTCCATTACATTCTTGGTTACATGAGTAGGAAATGAAATGATACACTTTCTTGTAAACAATAATATATTTACATCTATCTGTCGTTCACAAAACATCATTCTAGACGTACAAATCTCTGCTCCGCTACCTAGGGGCCCCGCCTGGCAGGGCTGCGCGTGGCTGGCTTCCTCCTTCACCTAGTGCACACTATACTTTATTCACACATACTACACTTTCACTGTTAACTGAAGTTTTATTTGACAAGTAATCACACACACACACACACACACACACACACACACACACACACACACACACACACACACACACACACACAGTGATGAGGAAGAATCAGCCGCCGTGCCGCGTCCGTCAGCACAAGTCCTGAAGGGGTCGTTTGGACTAAGCTCTTCTACTGTTACAAAGGATAGATACAAAACGCACTCTTCTAAATCTTACGCCAGAGGGAAACGGGAGCTGGTAGGGACGTTGGGAGGAGAGTTTCTCATGTACACACTCGACGTTTTTGCTGTTGCTGCACTGACACCACCACACCACCGTCACCCAACTACTATTTTTCCTGGTCTAATTTTTCTTACGGACTCGCATCAGCAGAACGCGTGTGTACCTTGAGGGCATCGGGTGTGCGTGGTGTGGCGTGTGTCTTCTCTCCAGGGATCAAGGAGAGGATCGGGAAAGGCATGTTCTATTTTAGTATGTACAAAATATACACCGCCACGTCCCGGAGCCACGTGAACAAAGCTCGCGCGCTGGGAGAGAAAAAAACAGCACAGATGAAAGAAAACAGGACGATAAGAAAAAAAAAATAATGCATGTTGAACGGATTATACTTTTCTGAAGCAGGTAATGAAAAGTAGTTTTAGTTCGTTCGTTAAAAGGATTGTTTTTGGACTGAATTCAGAATTATATCACATATGCGAGTTACCTAAAAAACATGTCTTGATCCGCACCGGCACCATTCTGAAGAATTGACAACTAGAAAGTAAAACGAGGCTGTAATATTCTCGAGAGTTGACTTTAGAGTCATAGTTTACCTTCATCAATGCTGACGGTGCAGAGACAAAAATCCAGATCATAGAAGGAAAATACATTTGGGAAAACTGTGCGTCGCGGATGACTGCTAAGTGAGATCACAGCAGCTCGGGGGGGCGGGGTGAGCAGGGCAAGGGGCGGCCGTGAGCCCAGAGCGCGGCAAGGAAGGACAATCAACTCACCAGTAATCATGACGGCATTCACCAGGATAACAAAGAAGTGTGGACAGGAAGGCAAGGAGACGGAGGCAACTAAGAGCGCATGTGGACACAACAGCGAAAGAAGACATTTACTCAGAGAAAAACTACGTGTGGGGGAGGGGGAGGTGGATGTGGGGTTGTTCATTGGTGGTATATTGAGAAAAGAAATACATTCGTGGAAATGACAATACTTACTCCCACATTCGAAAAAAAAAAAAAACGTTGCTCGGTTGTGTTTCTTCCGAAGCCTCGAACGCTCTGGAAGTTTTGCGGCTCAGAAAAAAGAAAGACTTCGACGATAGAAATCTAATACTGGTCCTATTTACAAGGTGTTTCAGAATCCTCCTTGCGCGCCTTTGTCTGGGAAGCTGGATTCGACCCACAAATGCTCAACCCTGTTCTTTACTTGTAACGGATTGGATCTGAGAATGATCACCGTCCCGTCATCTCCTTCCCTAGGCGCTTCGGGCTTGCGTGTGCCCGTGGAGGACCCCGCCTGACACATCGAGAACACCTGCTTGAGGACACTAGCACCTTCATGTGAAAACTGTCAAGAAATTACGTCTGTCAAGTTATGTATTCACGAAATATTACATTTTAGAAATCGGAACGAAGAAGAGGAAACGGTTGGGAAGCTTAGCACAATGTTCAGTGTACAAAAAGAGGTGTCTTCTGTTACAGGTTCCCTCATTACTGAAGGGCCGTGGGACCGTCACGTATCTCGCTCCAGACAAAGTAGCTACAGAAAGTTATTGCTGCCGACAAATACCGACGATGCCTTCAGAGACTTTGTGTTTGTTTTCACTTCCTATTTACATATATATGACTATTGTGTATTTTTCATTAAGTCTTAGACACCCTGTAGGTACCGTTCCACTCGGCGCTCTGACGAGACAGCTTCATGACAGGATTCGGACCTTATGTACAGTTGAGTAATAGAACACCATTCACAACTTGCTTCACACATTGCTGGCCACAGTTCACACACAGCTGATATATAAAAATAACAATGATAAAGAGACAGACAGATGTATCCCAAGGGTCGCCACGCACCTACACCCTCGCTGTACTTGAAGTTCTATATATGTAAGTATGATTGAAATACAATCAACACGTGACTAGAGTAGTTCAACTATTCCTTAATCGTCGTAGTCTGTTGTGGAAGAATCTACAGCTTCTTGTGTCGCTTTTCTCAAATATAATCACAATGTATTTGCCTAAAATGATGTACTTCTTATAAAAGGAAACTAACTGTTACTTAAGTAACTAATTCATTCATTCATTCATTCATAACATACACACACACACACACACACACACACTCTCTCTCTCTCTCTCTCTCTCTAATTGTGAAAATACCTCAGTCTATCACGAGTCCCGCGCCCCACAGCGGGCCTTACTCACGTGACGCCTCCAAGTAATATATTCGGCCACGCTGCTGTCTGCCTCTGCCCTCTTGGATACGATAAGTAAATAAAAGACAATTGACAATGGACGTCTATACTCGCACAAAAAGGAATTTAAGATGCACTTCCCTTTCCTCTACGTTTCAGTAAGAGACAGCAGTGACACTGCTCACTCACTACGTAATTTAAGGTGAAGTGCCTTATATTCTCTCTATTTTTGAGCATTATTAAAACTCACAGAAAACATTTACTTGCTATGATACAATCAGATGTCCTGTGTTGCTACACATGTAACTTTTCATGAGCATTTATCCCCAGTATTGGTGATAGTGGGTGCACGGCAGGTGATCGTGACCCATACCACCATGCGTGCTCTATCAGCGCTACCAGATTTACCACGCACAATCGCACACTCACCACTATGCGTCCTTTCTCTGTACGTGCTTCCTTTGCATAGTCACTCGCTGGATCCCTGGCGAGGAGATGCAGAGCTCTTTCCTTCCAGAACTCACAACGTGACTAGTCATTCCCGCTACGTGGTGGTAGATCCCGGCTTATAGCTTGGTTTGCTTGTCACCACCGGCATAGAAAGACGCGTCAGTTTCCTCGCAAGAACCACAGGACACAGCGTCACTGGGAACGCCCTCGACAGCACTGGAGTCAGGAGAAGTGCCTGGCTGTCCTGTTCTCGAGCCGGCACCAGTTTCACCTTCTGCAGAACGAGTGGATCCACCATACACACTTGCTGCGTCGCGGCTGCACCAGTACTCGCCGTCTGAGCGAATGGAGCCACTAGGAGCGTAGACCTGCGTCTGGTCAGACTTTAGGAGAGCATCACTCTCTAGCGATACCTGACGCCGAGGTCCAATGCGCCCCTCGTCCATGGCGGGGGAGCCCGGCGGCGACGCCCACCCGTAAAAATTGGGGCGATACGCCTGAGAGGGGATGACCGCTGCCGCAGAGTCGAAGGGAGAAATGCGGGAGGGATCGTGGCAACAAGGCCGCGACAGGGAGTACAGCGACCCACCCGAGGCCCGCGCCACCCGCACGTATCCACATCGGCTGGAGCGGCTGCTGCGCCGGCACGATGATGATGATGAATTGCGAGAGCCGCAAGTGCCGCAGCGGCTGTGGGAGTGGGCGTGGGAGTGGGCGTGGGAATGGGAGTGAGAGTGGTGAGCGTGGCACTGGCTCTGGCTGCAGGAGTGAGAGCAACAGTGGCCGTCATCATCCCGGTGCAAGGCGTCCGTGAGGCCGTCAATGCTTTGGTAGGTGTTGGTGGAGCCGCCGTAAGGGGAGCCAGTGCCCTCCAGGCTGGCAGTTCTGGAGGGTCTCGGCGAGGCCACCCGAGTGGAGGAGTAGCACGCGTAGGGAAGCTGTGGAGAGGAGACACCCGCTCTTTAGTCGTGTTCATTCTACTAACCATCTATCCTACACCTATCCCTCGTCCCTCCTATCCTTAGCTACTGGTCCCATCATCACCACAACATGCTTCTACATCCTCAACCTAATTCCTTCATCACATCACTCCTCCCTCCTGATTCACCACCACCATCACCACCACCACCACCTACCAAGTTCCTTATCTGCCGTTTACCCATTCCTGCTTTTTTTCCAATCTAGTTCCCATTAACTCTCCTACTCCATTCAGACCGGAGCCTTTTCCTCTCATCTCCCATTCTTAGATCTGAACAAAAATGGGATAGAATTCAACTATCTCTTCTTCGGGTTATTTTCGTTTTTTAAGCTTCCAAATACCTTAAAAACAACCCTTATTTTTCAAAGCTTTTTTACACTGAAGAAGAAGAAGAAGAAGAAGAAGAAAAAGAAGAAGAAGAAGAAGAAAAAGAAGAAGAAGAAGAAGAAGAAGAAGAAGAAGAAGAAGAAGAAGAAGAAGAAGAAGAAGAAGAAGAAGAAAAGGAGGAGGAGGTGGAGGAGGAGGAGGAGGAGGAGGAGGAGGAGGAGGATAATGATAGTGACGAAGAAAAGAATGACCAGTAATACAACAGTCTATCTTTTTTCCTCTTCGCCCCCCCCCCTCTCTCTCTCTCTCTCTCTCTCTCTCTCTCTCTCTCTCTCTCTCTCTCTCTCCTCCTTCTTTTTTTTTTTCCGCAGACACTTCATTCTTTCTCAGACTGAAATCTGGTGTTCGAAAATACATTTTGGCTTAATTCTCTCCTTTTCTCTTCGCTTCCTCCTCTCCATTTCTCCTCCTACCTCACCTTAAATCTTCCCTCTCTTGCAATTTACTCATCCTCTTACTTCTATTCTCCACTTACCTTCCTCATCCTCCACTATCCTCCTCCCCTCGTAAACCCTTCCTAACACTCTACATGCTCTTCCTCTTATTTCTCTCCTACCTCCTTTTATTTTCCCATTCTGAATTCCTCATTTTATCGTGTATTTTACCTCCTGCTATTCTACCTCCAGTGTTTCCTTCCTGCATGTCTCATTTTACGTTCCCAACTATAATTTTTTCCATTCTATCATATTTCTTCCCCTCCTTTTCTTCTCCCTTATTTTCCACACCTCACATTCTACCTTCTCGTTTTCCATCATTTTATTCCGGTTTCCCTTTTGCCAGTTTTTTCGTCCACTCTTTTTTGTGCAGACAAGCTTACCTCCTCCAGGGTGTTGGTGCGGGAGAAGTCTCGGTGTCGATGTGTCCCTGGCGGCGGGTTAGGTGGGGGAGGCGGCACTAGGTCTCGTAGCGTCAAGGCCACACCCTGGAGGTCAGAGAGTTAAGGTTTTTGGGGAGTCACGGGATAGACAGACAGAGAACCAGACACACGCTTTGCTCTTTCTCTCCACTATTTTTTGTCAACGGCCACATAGATGATTAGACTGATTCTCAAGAGTGGTTTTTGCTATCAGTAATGTAGAAATATTGTTACTCTGTCACTATAATCACAAAAAACACTCTTAAAATGTGTATCTTTAAGCAGAGCCTTTTTAGAAATAGTGGAGGTGCGGCATAGAAGTGTTTTAAAATATTACACACACACACACACACACACACACACACAGTTACGTACCTTGTGCAGTAGGTGAGGCTGAGATGTAAAGGGGTTGACACTGTATGGAGAGGCGACGCCCTTGGTCTGGGTGTGGCGGGAGAGATGGTGGCCGCTGAGGGTGGTGCTGAGGGCAGGGTGGGGAGTGGAGGTGAGTCGCGGCACCCCGACACTGTGGAACGACAGGCTTGACGATCCCAGCAGCGTGGGCGACGGGGTCTCGATGAAGAACGGCCGTTTGGACTCCGTGACGGACTTTTCTGTAGGAGGAAAGAGGAGAGGAGAGTGAATCAGCAAGTCCCTCTGTGGTGAAGCGGAGAGGGACGAGAGGTTTAGATGACGAAGTGGAGAAGTGGCTGAAAATTTAATGCTGCTTCTCCTCTGGTAGCGAAGAAGGAAACGGAGAAAGAGGAGGAGGAGGAGGAGGAAAATGAAACAGTGATCTATAAAAGAGGAAAACTAGTGAAGAGGAGGTGGAAGGAGGAGGAGAAGGAAGGAAGAAGACGAGAGGAGGAAATGACGCCGTATTGTGGTGGAGAAAAGAGTGGATGATGAGCAGGAGGATGAAATACCATCCTTCTGTGGAGGAAGGAAAAAGAAAGAGGAGAAGGAAGGTGAGTTAGTGTTCTTCTTTGGGAGGAGGAAGGAAGAGGGTGAAATGGAGCCTTTGTGAGAGTGGAAAGAATGTCTGCCTTCCTTCACTTTAGTAATGGTTCGCGATAGCACCGTAAAAATTATCATTGCCGTTCTCTCTCTGTATCACCACCACCATCTCCATCACCGTCATCATCATCATCATCATAATCATCATCTTAGCCTTCTCAATTTGTATAGTATTAACTCTTCAATGATCCCAGTTTGCTTCTGCCTTCTTCCACATTCGTGACTAAATAACTTAGCGAAAGTTTAATGAAGAGCATCGTAGTTCATGTCAGTTTGTGTGGCAAGTCGGCGATGGTTTCAACAAGCACAGAAGACGCTGGGAGACATATGCATCGGGAAACATCTCAGCCTAGTACATCCCAGTGAAGATGCGCCTCACTGAATCATTCAAGGAACAAGGACAATCTGGAACAAGGGGCGCTCACATGTTGGCAAACAAAACATGCACACACACACACACACACACACACACACACACACACACACACACACACACACACACACACACACATGGAAATAACAATACGAGTACAGTAACTACAACACTGAGTCCCCAGCTCGTCTATAACAAAGCATATATTTGTATTCCTTCTTGTGTCTCATTCGATATTCGACTCACTCAACGCCGGGGAGTATTTCTGAGATGTTCAAAACTTCAATTCAGACATCTACGAGGCTTTACCACATTATCTGACTCAAGGCAACTCGTAAGTCTTCCCGTACTCCCTTCTGCGAGCACTCGTCATATGCACAATTCGAGCAACACCGACGAGAGCAGAAAACACACTAGAGAAGAGCATAACGGAGACGCACCTTCGTTGTCAGTGTTGTTGAGCATGTCCTTGGAGAGTTTGCCGTTGTATTCGTCCTGCTGTTGTTGCTGCTGCTGCTGTTGCTGTTGCTGTTGCTGCTGGATGAGGTGAGTTGCATGAGAGCCTTTGAGGAGCGGAACACATTGAGGCAGAGACAGGAACTTCTCGCACACCTGAGGGAGGAGAGGGAGGAAATGCAGGTGTAGCGAGGCGAGAGAATGTAGCGAGACAGGTGGAGTGAGGAGGACTGGCCTGGAATGAGGACACGGAGGGATGGAATGGGAATGGCCTGCTGTGGGAGGCTGCACCGTGAACTGAGAGAAATAAATCTTGGCGCTCACTGAGCAAAGGACAAGACGTTCTTTCCTTCCCATGACATGACCTGCGCCTTCTACACCTGTCCTTCTCTTAATATTCTTCCTTCTTATATTTTCCCTATCCGTGTCTCTTTTCCTCCTTCTCTTATGTTTCATTCATGTTCCTTCCTCCTGAATTATCTAACTCTCAC
>CM035213.1:3352589-3367834 GCA_020233015.1 Callinectes sapidus | reverse complement strand
TCGCTCTTCTCTCTCTCTCTCTCTCTCTCTCTCTCTCTCTCTCTCTCTCTCTCTCTCTCTCTCTCTCTCTCTCTCTCTCTCTCTCTCTCTCTCTTTCTCATTTCACTAAGGTATTCCAGGTATGTGAACTATCATTGGTGAAATCCAGACCACTCAACCTTGATGGCTCTTTAAGATTCAGTGGTGTGTGTGTGTGTGTGTGTGTGTGTGTGTGTGTGTGTGTGTGTGTGTGTGTTTCACTTATAAATTATCTCCGTTAACACATACACACACACACACACACACACACACACACACACACACACACACACACACACACACACGACAACCACATGAACAAAATTCACATCAAACAAGTCCACACAATCCAATATGTATACTATAATGAGTAAAATAATGCAGAAAATGCAATGAAACGTGATAAATGAAATTATTAACACGTTACAAGATTAATCTATCGAATTTACATAATACACACTCTCTCACGCACGCGCGCACGCACCCATCCACGCACAAACACATACTATTAATAATATTATTGATAATAATGATGATGATAATAATAATGATAATAATAATATTAATAATAATAACAATAATAATGATGCTGCTGCTGCTGATGATGATGATGATGCTGACGACGACGATGATGATGATGATGATGATGATAGTAATATTAATAGCAATAGTAGCTAGTAGTAGTAGTAGTAGTAGTAGTAGTAGTAGTAGTAGTAGTAGTAGTAGTAGTAGTAGTAGTAGTAGTAGTAGTAATAATAATAATAATAATAATAATAATAATAATAATAATAATAATAATAATAATAAGGATCGAGATTAAACAATCTCTTCTCATTATTTCACTTACACACGAATTTTCTAACAACAACAACAACAACAACAACAAAAACAACAACAACAACAAAATGAGATCCTCCCAACCTCTCTAACCCACCTTCATCTCCAACCCAATCCCCAATGCTAACCTAACCTAACCTAACCAACAACCCCATGTAAACCGTAAACCACACTAACCCCACAAAAAATACACACACATACAGAAACAAATAAAAATAAATATCACCGCAACTTTCACACAGTACACATATGAATTTTCAAACACATTTTATCTAAACAATGCTATGATTTTACCGGAATTCATTTGCTAGAGGGGACCACCTAGTGAAGACCTCCTACCAGAGAGACCACCCGTTTGAAACCGTTATCCCGAGTGGAAGCCCTACCCACCCTCGGACAGTGACCAGGATTCGAACCTGTGTGCTTGAAGACCCATCAGTTCCCAAAGCGCTCGTGGATCCACTGCACCACGGCACTTCAGCGTATTATCACGAGTAAGGGAAACTGGTGAGGTTTTTAATAGTATATCCACGTATTTACTGATAATTTAATAAGGCAAAATCAATCTTGAGAGCCGAACTGATTTATCTTTGTGGCATTTGAAATCTATTATGGCGAAGGAGCACAGTGTTTCTGAATATGGACGAGAGGATACACTGAAAAGATTACCCCCCTTCCTTTTCTCTCCTCCCACTGCTCGTAACCCTCGTCTGTATATAGTAAACAAGGCCGCGATTCTGATCTTTATGAATGAGTCCCGCGGCGTTGCTTCTCATTCCCTGCCCTGGACGTGACTGGCCCTTTAATCGCCCGTAAATGTCGGTGTGTGAGGCCGATGAAATTGTTGATATCGTGTGCTGTATCTGGAGTTAGTGGGAGTAGGAAGTTGTTGTTATTGTTGTTGCGGTTGTTATATGTCACTCATGGTGGTTTCTTCTTAGTGTGTGTGTGTGTGTGTGTGTGTGTGTGTGTGTGTGTGTGTGTGTGTGTGTGTGTGTGTTTACCTAGTTCTAGTATCAAGGATCTTAAGTGGTCTGGTCTGGTCTGGTCTCCGTATCTGTGTTTGTCTAGTGTTTTTTTTCCCTCCTCGTGTGCGTGTGTGTGTGTGTGTGTGTGTGTGTGTGTGTGTGTGTGTGTGTGTGTGTTGCATTTACCTACAGTGCACGGTCAAAGCTTACACCTGAATGCTCCTTTTTGTTCCATATCTATATTTTCCCAGTTTTTTTGTACTCATTCTTGTTTGGCCGTGTGTGAGTGTGTGTGTGTTGTGTGTGTGTGTGTGTGTGTGTGTGTGTGTGTGTGTGTGTGTGTGTGTGTGTGTGTGTGTGTGTGTGTGTGTGTGTGTGTGTGTGTAACCTAAGAAACCACAATAAAAAAAAAAGTAGTCTAGCTAATGCCGCGTAAACACATACATACATACATACATAGAAACGAGGTCTGACTATTAAGAGAAGCTTTATCGCGTCCGACAAACACTGCTAATGAAACAGTAATAACATCAATGCACTCAATGGGTATTTGTTTATTGAAGTAACGTCACATTCCCTTATAGCTTCCGTTCAAAAAACAAACTTAGCCGACAATCGTTACAGCGAATCGGACCTATAGCGAATGTTTGTCGTTATTTCATCATTTGTACAAATAACGACATTACTGGGCCTCGTTAGCTCAGCACCGCGCTTTGAGTCCACGCCCTTAATACATGATGAGTTTCCAGCGTCCGTAGGTACATTAACACATCACACGTGATTATCTACAGACACACTGGACCTTATCGATAGGGGAAGAGGAGCAGAGGTTGAATGGATAAACAAATGCAAGAAAAAACATTTATAATTCGTAAAATAGAGGCTAAAAAATACTTTGCAATAGCTAATAGATATTCTACGCCCTTTATCCCGGCAGAAGTTCTATAATTGTTCTCGATGGAAGTTAGGGCACCTGTTCCCATGCCGCATACGGGTGATGATATAGACGAGAGTCGTGGCAGCGTGCAACACTATCCACTTGAAAAGCCCCCCGGGACTATTGTTTTCCAGGGCCTGTGGCGAGGCGCCCTCATCTACATTGGTAGTGTTGTTCAGAGCAATGAGGTGTTCCTCGTTCCGATCCACAAAGGCGTCCTCTTTTTCGCCAGTCGAGTAACCTAGACCAAAGCTCCTAGAGCCCTGGCCTACCCCCTCCATCTCTGGCGAGACAGAGTCTTCCTCCCCTCGGTAAGTCTTGAACTCAGTGTTCGAGCCAATATCACCCCATGGCTCCACCACGAGGACAACGCAGTCCTGTTCCTCCGTGAGATGGTGTGGGTATAGGGCCTGGCTTCCTGAACCACATTCAGTTACAGAATCGTCACGGAAGAAGGAAGAGAGTTGTCGCCGCCACCCGCCGAGGACTCCCTCACTCCAATTTGCTTTCTGACCGGCGAGAATTCTCTTCGTGTGGAAGTCAATCTCGTTGCACTGGTCCTGCAGCCTATGCGCCTTGCCCAGCAAGGCCTGCACGCTGGCGACCTCGGGTCGTGCTTGAAGCAAGGCGGCACGATCTTCGACCTCTGCTTGTCGGCCAGATCGCCGCAGCTGCAGCTTTGCGCGCCACCTCCTCTTCAACAGAAGCCCCTTCTCCTCCTGCTCCTCCTGGTGGTGCTGTTCCAGCTCCTTGATGCTGGCCAGAGAGTCTCGCAGCCACCGCTCAATGTAGGTCTCGGCGCCCTCCACCTCCAAGTGACGAGAGCCAAGGGATTCATTCTCCGTGCACGTAACGAGGCTCACAATACTGCTGAGCAGCAAGATACCATACATTTCCATTAATATTCTCATTTCTTATTTTTTATTTCAATACCGAGAGAGCGTCGAGGGAAGTGTGTGAACCTCAAAGTGAGAAATGAAATAACGCAACATGGCGGCGGGCGGTGAAGGGCGTGGCGACGTCTGAGAGAAACTTTGCCATCAAACTAAATACATAAACATCACGATTTGCTCACTCATCTGAGTCATCACTACTCATCCTCACCACACTAAACTGAAACAAAACAGGTCTCCATTCGCAAGTCTATATATTATAGTACAGTGAACTTTTCTTCTTCCTTTTTTTTTTTTTTTTTGCCATGAGTAGAAGCGGTAGAATATTCTCTCTCCCTCTCTCTCTCTCTCTCTCTCTCTCTCTCTCTCTCTCTCTCTCTCTCTCTCTCTCTCTCTCTCTCTCTCTCTCTCTCTCTCTCTCTCTCTCTCTCGCTCTTGCGCTTTTGATCAATTTCTTGCAAGCATAAACAGGAAAGCATAAGAGTAACACTTCATCCCCCGTCGCCTGCAGTGCCCACCCAACACCTGCAGTCAGTGAACTGCTGGTCTGGTCAGTGTGGTTCCATGACACGCACACAAACACATAACACGCCACGAGGAGCATTCATTCCAGCCGGGTTATCAGTGTTCCAGAATGACCATCACTCCCTTCATTCACCTCCTGGTTCAGCTTTAATTCGAAGCTATACACTTTTTTTTTTTTTGTCATTTTGGCCAATCTCCGCGAGGGTCATCAGGCTATAGACCAGACCGGCTGGGGCTGATGAAGCCATGTTGGTGCGATTACTTGTTGGGGTTTTAAGGGAGTGAGTCCTTTTTTTTTTCAAGAGACACGTCCCCTACACGCGCTCCGTATCAAAGCTCTGGTTAATGAGTAACATGTCGGTGATTTTTAGGCCACTCGCTGATATGTAGAAAGAAGAAACGAAGGAAAAAGTAGGCAAGGGAATGGCCGCACCGCTCTGCCGATACACTATAGAGAGACAAAAAAAAAAAAAAAAAAAAAAAAAAAAAAAAGAACTCGCAGGGGTATAAACTGTGCCGCTGTGGTGACGGACAGCGGCTCGTCATCTCCCAAATTAAGAAACACGAATATCTCTTCAGCTATCCGGGTCAGAGCCGTGCCGAGCCGAGACGTGCCGAGTCGAGCCGAGTGGGGCCGAGGTGACCAAGACTACATAAGAAGCAGGAAAACTTACGAGGCAATCTGTCTGTTGAGAGACGCGAGGGAAGAATTACTGATCCACGTCGCCAGGGGATGAGTGAATGCTGTCCGCTGATTATGAAACGATGCCACCTGTTTTTCTGCCGTTTTTCTTGCCAGCAGGTAATGACGTGTCCGAACACCACTCTCAAGATAAAAAAAAAATGCCATTATTCGTTATCACGAGACTTCTAAAATGACAACACGATGATTTATGATCGTGTACTAACATTCCAACACCTGACTGGAGACAAGGTGCCGCTACAACGTGACGTGGAGGCAAGGGGCGGACAGGTGAGTGGAGAACACCTGCCGGCACGTGGCCTCAACCTGTGAATTGATGACTGTGTGGCGGGGAGAGGTGAAATGAAGATAGCAATAAAGGTGGTGGTGGTGGTGGAGAGAGAGAGAGAGAGAGAGAGAGAGAGAGAGAGAGAGAGAGAGAGAGAGAGAGAGAGAGAGAGAGAGAATGGAAATTATTCCATTAGGTACCGCAACAGCTTAGGTCATATGGCACCACTAGGGTTAACGGGAGAGCGCTACATCTCCCACTAAGCAACTAGGTTTGGCAAGGATTCGAACCCGGGCTGCCAGCACCGGAGGCCCTGGACGAGCCGCCTTAACAAACTACGCCACCCAGCCCCCAGGGAGAGAGAAATAGAGAGATAGAGAGAGATAGATAGATAGAGAGAGAGAGAGAGAGAGAGAGAGAGAGAGAGAGAGAGAGAGAGAGAGAGAGAGAGAGAGAGAGAGAGAGAGAGACCAATAGATAGGGAACAGGATATAAATTGGATAGAGAGAGAACAGGAGAGCGCAGGACGGAGGGAGAACCGACGAGAAGGATAAGGAGGACTGGGAGAGGGGGCATCGTGGCGAGGGGGGCATCTGAGAGGGACGAGTGACGCGAGGCATCCACTCAGCGGCACCACATGAAGGAGGTTTTTGCTCGGATTATTTATGGACAACTATCGGGGCGGCCTGGGGTGGTAGCGGCAAGGCGGGGGAGCGGCGGTGGCGGCGGCGGCGGCGGCGATGGCGGGGAGGCTGACGGACAGTGAGAGAAGTGAACTATGTCGAGCTAAGATGGTATTGGTGAACAGAAATCGTTGCCTTACATAAGAACATGAGAATAGGGGGAAGCTACAAGACGTTATGAAACCTACACGAGGCGGTCCCTGTGGCTTCGAATACTTTAATTTCTTCCCCTAATACAAACAGGACAATTGAAATACAAAATGTGAAGGAAGCTAATGTAAGTGTGAAATAGGGGAGGGAACTGTGACGTAGGAGTAAAACAGTGAGTTCAGCGCTAACGAAGGTAAAACACGACTGGAAAGAGGATTAAAGAGTATTTATAAGAGATCAGAAACAACTACCGAGAGTTCAGACACGGAAAAAGGCGATACTGGTGAAATAGGCCTGGAAACTATGTGGAATAACGAAAGGGGAAGTATCAAGAGGTACTAAAGAAGAGAAAAGGAAGGAATAACATAAGAGGAAGGAGTGAGTGAGGAAGGCTGGAAAAGTGATATGGTTACGAGATAAACAAGAGGAAGGAATGGGATGTCTAGAGAAGTGAGAAGGATGGGGCCAAGAAATGGGGAAGGAGTGGGGGAAAAGAGAGAAGGTTGTGGGATGCATAACATGGACTGAAAAACTGACACCTGGAAACTGGAAACTCAAAAGACTAACAAGAGCCTGGGAAACACCGACAAAGATAATGATGTGGACTGTGGACTGTAGTGGCGGCGGTGGTGGTGGTGGTGGTGGTGGTCGTTCTGGCCTCAGGGTAAGGGTTAGGCGGCTGTGGCGGCGGCGGCTCTTCAGAACACAGCAAGAGACGCGTTGGTGTGGCCAGTTATTACCACAGGTGAAAAAATGAAAGAATGGGAGAAACGCCGTGTTTATTTCCACCTGCAGATCCATTGTGTCGCCTTTGTGTTGCGTTGGGTTGGGATGGGTGGTGGTGGTGGTGGTAGTGGTGGTGGTGGTGGTGGTGGTGGTGGTGGTGGTGATGGTGGGGAATGGTGAGGAATGACGATGAAACTCCTACTTAACCCCTTCAGTATTAGGACTCATTTTTACCTTCACTTTGGGTACGATTAGATGATTTTTATTGACTTAAGTAAAGTTCATAAGTTTCTGAAGCTGTAAGAAATGGTCACATAAGAAGGATAGATGTGAAAATGTTTAATAATACTAATTGGGGTTAAAATGGACAAGAATGGGATTTAAACTCAGGAATGTGCTAATAATGAGAAGTAGATAGTGATAGTGAGGATTTGTGATGGTGACAGTGATGAGTGATGGTGAAGGGTGATGGTTGGGTGTTGTGTTGAAGTGACGATAGTGGTGATGGCATTTTTAGTAATGATGGTGAGGTTTCTTGAAGGCAATGAAAGAAAAGGAAGCACATTAAAAATCATGCAACATTATATTCTCTCTCTCTCTCTCTCTCTCTCTCTCTCTCTCTCTCTCTCTCTCTCTCTCTCTCTCTCTCTCTCTCTGCAAATTGAGTAAGTAAGGGGTGCATGCGGCCATCTCGGCGGGGCACTTCATCCCAGCGCCACGCCCTCTGCATCTACGTAATCAGGTGCCTTCAGCGGACATCAAGTATATCGCGTGTCCTTAGCATGCACATACAGACAAGGTTACGTACTTAGGTAATTGCCACGTACAGTACATACGACTATCATGCCCTTGGTGTATCTAATGGTAATTGTCTGA
The DNA here is from genome assembly GCA_020233015.1 of Callinectes sapidus. NCBI lineage: Eukaryota > Metazoa > Arthropoda > Malacostraca > Decapoda > Portunidae > Callinectes > Callinectes sapidus. The sequence continues at coordinate 3,360,250 of CM035213.1, read as the reverse complement.
CTGGGTGAAGCAAGGTTGGAAAATGAGTTAACTAGTGGTGTGTGTGTGTGTGTGTGTGTGTGTGTGTGTGTGTGTGTGTGTGTGTGTGCGTGCGCGCGCATGTTCCTGTCTCTGTATGTCTATATGTGTTTTCTTCTTATTAATATATATTTTTAGGCGTGTGTGTGTGTGTGTGTGTGTGTGTGTGTGTGTGTGTGTGTAAGCCAGTCATCCCCTCCTCCCAAACCCTTACCATGTCCCCAGCTCATTAATCTGAAACAATAACCACTCCGAATCAATGTTCCGAACCAACGCCCGAGCGAACAATGATCAGACAAGTCACCCCCAATGAAGCCCAAGGAAAACGGAGTACAGACGCGATGCCACGGCGCGAGTAACACATAAACAGACGACTACTTTACGACTGGCTACACGCACTACATTTACCCTCGTCCCCCGGTAATGAGCGGCATCTGGACACTTATTACCACCTTCGAACCTTTACTCGGGACCTTGACTCAAAACCCTGGCGCAGCGGCGGGCACAGGAAGCAGAGATGTGATTGGTCCGCGGGAGTGTCTAGCTACCAATCAGAGCATGGTTCTAGATTACCCTTTTTTTTTATGCCGCGCTGCCTGACGTATGATGCGAATAAAGTGGTAGAATACGTGCTTATTTTACATCATGAATGGGTTTGAATTCGTGAATGTATTGGAAATTACACGTAGTTTTATAACAGTAATCCTAGCAAGCGTCGACTGAAAGAAATAGATGTCAATGGTTAGCAAAATATTACCTCGTGCTAGCCTTACAAATGTTTTGAGCTCAGTGTGTGTGTGTGTGTGTGTGTGTGTGTGTTAGGACGCATACAACAGTACCTCATTAAGCCGCAGTGACGTATACGGGTCTTCCAGGTACAGTGGTGGTGGAGACAAAGGACGTGGCTGGGAGGACACAACACAAATCACACACGTTATCACAGTCCGATCACTGCGCACCTCTGCCTAACACCGGGACGTGGGAGAGCTTGGCGCCGCGGTGTTTTCGCCTCAACATGACCAATTCGTTTCGACAAGCCCATTTTTTTCAGAGCGGATTAACTTTAAGCATCAGTCGGGCGTAGTACAGTACAATCTGCGTTACATTTATCAGGGAAGAAATAAATGCGAATCGATGAAGGATAGAGATAAGGAGGAGTGTGGGACGATTTGAACCGAGATACCATCAGCGCCAAGGGAAGGCAGTGGCCAGGGGCGAAACTCCATCAGTGAGATCTTGAAGTGGAGGTGGAATTAGAGGGAGGGAATGGAGGTGGCTGGTGAGTGGCGGGTTGTTTTGCTGAGTGGCGGGTGTGGGAGCCTCGTGAGGGGATGGGGCGTGTCGTCTCGGGATAAATAGATAGATATAGATTTTTTCTCATATTTGTTTTCGCCTTTTTTGTTATCGGGTCAGCCTCGCCGCGGGGTGGTCAAGGAACTGCAGGGGCGTGGGTCTGCAAATGTGACCGTCGCCGCCTGGTCCCGCCCATTCTGCTAATGCCACCTCCGCCACCCACCGTCACCACTACTGCCGCATCCACGCCCTGCTTCACTTACCCCTAGCTATTATATTCCCTAGATCTCTACGTCTCCTCCTCCTCCTCCTCCTCCTCCTCTACCACCACGTTCCATTTTTTCTTAGCTCCTCTATTCCCTAAATCACCAAATCTCCACCAAACCTTCCTCCTCCATCTCCTCTAACTCCTCCTCCACTACAATAATGCCTTGCTCCATTTCTTTATTCAACCTCTCCTATCCACTACGTTGCAAAGTCCACCATCTCGTCATTCTACGCTTTCCTTATTTACTACTACCAATCTATCTTCCTCCTCTTCTTCCTCTTCTTTCCTCATTCTTTTCCTCTCTTTTTGTCACATCCAGTCTCTTTTCTTCTTTTTATCTCCTCCATCGCTACCTTTAAACCACTTCCTCGTGTTTCTTCTCTTTTCCTCCTCCTCTTCCTCCTCCTCCTCCCCTTCTTTCTCCTTTCCTCCACCCTTACCTCCTCCAATTCTTCAGGAATTCAATTATTTTACATTTGCTCAAGATACAATCACCAATTTCATGTATCACCAGTCTATGTATCTCTTCCTCCTCCTCCTCCTCCTCCTCCTCCTCCTCCTCCTCCTCCTCCTTCTCCTCCTCCTCCTCCTCCTCTTCCTCCTCCTCTTCCCATATCCCTACCCCGTCCTGTCTTCATATCAACCCTCCACATCACTGCTCCACCATCAACACTACCATCACTACAATCTCTCATCCACCTCGCCGACTCTCCCCTTTTCTCTCCCTCTCTCTCCCCTCTCCCTCTCCCTCTCCCTCTCTCCCAGTCTCCCATCCATCAAAGGCCGGTACCGACGTGTGATTTAGGGCGTTCAGTTCAGATGAGATTCGAAGTTGTAAGATTGTGCTCTGGATAATGGGAGATTTTCACACCTGTAATCTACGTAGAGAGAGAGAGAGAGAGAGAGAGAGAGAGAGAGAGAGAGAGAGAGAGAGAGAGAGAGAGAGAGAGTTCTATAAAATACACAAAGAAGTGAGAAAATAGAAAAAAAAATCTGATAAAAAAAAAAAGTAACGATGATAAAACTACAATTAAGATCTCATGTTGCTCTATTGTTACTATGATCCGTCTGCTGGATTTGTGCGTTCGTACTAATCCGGATTTTCTGTCAAATCCTTCCCGGCTAATCGGATTGCGGGGTTAATGGTGGATGGGCTGAGTTGGAGAGAGTGAGTGGGAGAGGGAGAGAGGGAGAGAGGGAGAGGGAGAGGGAGAGGGAGAGGGAGAGAGGGAGGGATGGGGGGTGGTTTGTATGTGAGTTAGTGGAATCTGTGTAACTTGGCCCTTGAGAGAGAGAGAGAGAGAGAGAGAGAGAGAGAGAGAGAGAGAGAGAGAGAGAGAGAGAGAGAGAGAGAGAGAGAGAGAGACAGAGAGAGAGAGAGACGCAAACATACCCACACACACACACACACACACACACACACACACACACACTCAAATTAACAATACAATAAATCCCCCCCCTCCCCAGTCAAGTTAACCAATTAGAACCTTGGGATAACACACACCACGCCCACTACGCCCATCATCAGCCAGTCAGGGAGAGACAAGTATAGGTCCTTTGTGTGTTCACCTGGCGTGCTAATGTAGTAACTCACCTGATAATTTGTGCTCTCTAATTAGCAATAAAGTGATATAAGGACATTTTGCAGGTTGCTGAGTGATCTTAATGACTCTATCAGTTATCTCACACCTGCCTTACCTTACCTGCCGCCGGGTCCTTTAATGATGAGGCGCTAATTAATGCCAGGGGAAAAAAAAACAGTACCGGATTGCCTCGTCTAGGGCGCGGCGTGGTGTGTATTAAAGGAGATTTGATCATTATTGCGTCACCTGGCCGTGGGAACTCGTGCGTCAGCCAGGTGAGATTTGGTGTGCTGATTAAAACCGATTGTTGTAAGGTCGACGTGTTTTTCTTGTTGTTGTTGTTGTTGTTATCGTTATCATTGTTTCCTATTTCCGTCTATTTTGTATTCAGTATTTCATCTTGATTTCACGATTTTCCATTAATGATTTCGTTCTTTGTGTTTATTTTACTTGTTTGGTGCTTGTTTGGGACCCGCTTTGAAACTTAAATTGGTCGATGGAGTGGTTATTGAGAATCACGAGAACAACTTGTGTCCAGAGTTGTTACACTTTGACTGGCAAATGAAATCAAAGTTCAAGGACATATATCATAATGTGAAATGCACGATATGACATACTATTCAGCACTGGGAAACAAAATCCATATATTAGGTGCACAAAAAGCCCTTTATCAGAGTAAAGACGGATTAGATGTTAAGTTAGTGCCGATCTTGGCCAGAAACAGAATTAACAGTGTATGATTCCTTGTTACCAAAGTTTAAAAGTAGGATTCCAGAAGTAATATGAAAATTATACTCAGAAACGCTCAGATCTCATCAGTATTATGTAATATATATCTCTAATCTCAATAATAGAGAATACGTGTACTACACGCGCTGGTACAGAGGACGACGAATAAAATATACAAGAGAAACGTAATATCTCATGTGAGAAAAGGTTAAAGCTTCTAAATTAACATGACTTACTGACGCATAAAGCAAGAGGGGATCTTAATGTAACATTTAAGTGGTATGAGAAGTATAACAACATGATGTAAACAAGACATTTAGGGATTCCAGTCTAAAAGGACTAAAAATAACGGGTTTCACGTTTGACATGATTAAATATTAAATCAAATACGAAGAAACTGCCTCGCAAACATGTAGGCCTGGGGGTTTACTGCAGCTTCCCTATGTCCCAATGTTTCCATGTCATAGGAACTTGGTGATGCTTATCAGTTTTGAAGAAGACAAAACATGAATGATATGATCTTGATTTATGAAGTAAAGAAAGAATCAGAAATGGAAACCCTGTTAATAGTGCTGATGATACGTGTATACTGGTGATGGTGGTGGTGGTGGTGGTGGTGGTGGTGGTGGTAGTAGTAGTAGTAGTAGTAGTAGTAGTAGTAGTAGTAGTAGTAGTAGTAGTAGTAGTAGTAGTAGTAGTAGTAGTAGTAGTAGTAGTAGTAGTAGAAGTAGTAGCAGTAGTGGTAGTGGTAGTGGTAGTGGTAGTGGTGGTGGTGGTGGTAGCAGTGACAATTATAACTGTTGTTTTTAAAAAGCAGCAGCAAAAGCAAAAACAATAGTCATGAATGTTTAATTCGATAGTTGCCATTAATTCTTCAAAGTAGTGAAATACAGGGGAATACGATAACGCTCCGCATTTGATTAAAAAAATAAATATATCCATGTTTTTATCTCTTCCATCATATATGTTTTTTATCTCTACCATCATATATGCTTTTTTTAGGTCCGTGCAAAAACACACCACAAAAAGTTGGAATTAAAAATTGTATCTTTTATTAAACCACCGGAGTATTTCAGGCAAACATACGCATCTGTTATGGTGAATATTGAAAATAGAGAGAGGGATTACAAGAAATAAGTGAAATAAGTCATGAAGATAAAGAATATAATGATGGGAACAAGAGGGAAGATGTGAGACAGGAGGAAATCAATGCCTAGTAAGAGGGAAAAAAATACATGTGTACCAGAATATATGTATAAAGAGGAAATGGAAATAGAAACAAGTGAAGGAAAACGAAGATGAAAGAGGAGAAAGAAGAAAAAGAAAGGAGAGAAAAAAAAATCGAGAATTGACGCAGGAGAAGCAATCAGGGAAAGAAAAAGAAGTAGAAGAAATAGGAGCAAGTGGGGACGGAGGCGGGAAAAGAAGAATGAAAGGAAAAGAATGAATGAAAGAAGGGAGCAAGGAGAATGGCATGGGAGACGCCAAAAAGGGAAGCGTGTGTTGATGGCAACCAACTGTGATCGATAACAGGAAACAGAGAAACCTCAAAGAACACAGAGAAACCCAAAGGAACAAATAGAAAGAGCACACCAGTTATGAACGGAGAAAAGAAGAAAAGGAAGAAGAGGAGAAAGACGAAGAGGAAAACGAGGACAAGGACGAGGAGAACGGACAGAAATGACATCTACAATGAACACGAAAGAGGAGGAAGATTATGAGTTGCGTGACAGAATAGGAGGAGGAAGAGGAGGAGGAGGAGGAGGAGGAGGGCGAGGAGGAGAAGGAAGACTGAGATAAGACAGAGAAGGAGGGAAAAGAGATGGAAGAAGAAGAAGATCAATATAAACAGATATATGATAAATAAATGAAAAAAAACGAAGCGGGAAACGAGGAAGAAGACGAAGAGGAAATGGACGCAGAGAATGAAGAGATTGAGGAAAGGGAAAGAAAATGAGAAACAGGAGGAGGAGAACGAAGAAGCGGTGCTATGTAAACAAAACACAATACAAATTCTTCTTTTCCTTATTTATCGCTTTGTTTTGCTTCTCCCGACCAATGCCATCGTCCTTTCCGTGCCCTCTTCCCCTATCTCTTTCCTCCCTTTCTCCCTCCTTCCTTCCTTCCTTCACTCTTTCCTCCCCTCCCCTCGTATTTAATGTATTGGAACGATTTGGGACAATGAGCTGAGAATCACGAAACTGGGGGAGGGTATGAGGAAGCGTCTCTCTCTCTCTCTCTCTCTCTCTCTCTCTCTCTCTCTCTCTCTCTCTCTCTCTCTCTATTGTATGATTTCACCCTTTCCGACCTCCTCTCTTGCATTCTATTCTTTTCTCAATCCTGTTTTCTTTTTCTTTGTTCTATAATCGCTTTCTTTGCTATCCTTCGCTCGTATTCTTCGTTTCAACCTCCTGACCCTTCTTTTCTATTGGTTCGTTTCGCCCTTTCTTCTCTGTCTCCTTATCCCTCCTCCATATCTCACGCCCTACCTGCTTAACACCTTCTTAAAAGCATTACCACCCTGGCGTTATTAAGCACTCTGTTTCTTGTCGCCCTCTTTCGCTGATACAAGATATTTACTCCCGTTATCCTCTTGTTTGTTTTATTTTTGTTTTTGTCTAGTGTCTGTGTCTGTCTTCTTGTCGCTTTCTTTGTTCGTTCATCTGCTTCTGTTTTGTTTGTTGGTGTTGTTTTTAAGTGTGTTTGTTTCTGAGTGTGTCTCTTTTTGTCTGAGTGTGTCTGTCTTGCAGTGAGTCTGTTTGCATCTTTCTTTGCGTGTTTGTTTGCTTTTATATGGATGTTTTATGTATGCCTCACTTCTCTATCTATACTTATATCTCATACTGTCTAAGAGTGTCTGTCAGTTAGTCAGTCAGTCTCTCTCTCTCTCTCTCTCTCTCTCTCTCTCTCTCTCTCTCTCTCTCTCTCTCGCTCCAGCAAGCAACAGGCACATCTCTCCCTCGCCGTCCCGACCACCCAGTTCCGATTAACAAGTTTGTCCGGAGTTAATTCGCCTCTGATCCTATATTTGCCAAGAGAGCGTCGGGCACAAAGGCCTCTGAACCTCTCGGGGAACTCATGTAAATCATCGCGGATTAGGATACGAAGTCCCCTGATCCTCCTTCTTTTGAGGCCACGCGGCGCCGACAACTGGACTCTGATTGGGTGTGATTGGGCTCTATTGTCCTCTTTGAATTAACCAGTCATAATGCGACGCCTCCCCCTCCCCTCCCCCCCCGTTCCTTCTCTGTCTAACGCCCCTTCCCCTTAACTCTTAGGCCTAAGCTGAAATAGCCTTCGGGGTGCAGTATATTATTTTCGATTTTTTCCTCTTTTCTTTTTTTTTTTTTTTTTTTTGCCCTTTCGGGGGGGTGGTCATTTTTCACTGTCCCCTTTGTACATTTTTTTTTCTTTCTCTTTTTGCGTGTGTTCGTGTATGCGTGAACCATGCAAACCACAGGCCACGTGAACCGAGGAGCTAAAACTCTGCATGACAAGTGGTGGGCCTCGCTGGAAGCTTTGTGACCACGTGCTCTCTCTCTCTCTCTCTCTCTCTCTCTTTTTCTCTTTTTTCCTAGCGAAGGGATGAAGGAGGGGCGGTAAGGCTTGTGGGCAGAGGGAGGGGAGGGAGAAGGGTTTATAGAGGGGCGTGTTTGGGGTTGGGGGAGAAAGGGGGTGTGGAAGGATGAATAATGGGATGGGAGATGTGGAGGGAGGATGTACAGTAGTGGAGATCGTGGTGGTGGTGGTGGTGGTGGAGGTGGCAG
>CM035213.1:3328598-3339003 GCA_020233015.1 Callinectes sapidus | reverse complement strand
GAGAGAGAGAGAGAGAGAGAGAGAGAGAGAGAGAGAGAGAGAGTCATTAATAGCCAAATAAATAATTAAATGAATAATTATAAATCCCCCAAAAAAGAAAGAAAAAAACACATACAAACACATATGCAATACAACAAACAAACACACACACACACACGCACACACACTCACACACACACACACACACACACACACACACACACACACACACACACACACACACACACACGGGATGTCAGATGAGATTGGATAGACTTAAGATGTGTAAATGTCAGAATGTAAGGATTTGTATAAATATGATAACCTGTAGATTTTCAGCCAAAAATTGTAGGCTGCTTTCCAATAAACCGTATATCATTGTTATTATTATTATTATTATTATTATTATTATTATTATTATTATTATTATTATTATTATTATTATCATCATCATCATTATTATTATTGTCATTATTATTATTACTATTATTATTATTACTATTATTATTACACACACACACACACACACACACACACACACACACACACACACACTAACCTAGCACAACACAACCAACAGTCCACAAGTCCCAACACGACACTATTTGTACATCATTCCACGACTCCCCTTATGAGAGAGGAAATAAAAACACAAGGGAGGGTTGCCAGTTCCTTTATACCTCCCCTTTTAATCACCTTTTGCCACGAGCAGGGGACACAGAGGATGTTTTCTCAGTATTTCTCCAGCCTTAACCCCTTCAGTACCATGACGCATTTTCATATTCATTCTGCTCATTATTTGTCGATGTTATACAGCTTCAGAATCTCGTGTGGTGATGAAAATAGTACAGACTCTGTCCATTAACCTTCTGATCTCCATGGACCCTTTCTAATATCAATAAAATCGTCTAAATACACATAAAACTCAAGGTGAAAATGTTAAAGGGGTTAAGTATAAGGAAAAATCAGAATAAGAGGCATCTACACAACATCATTAATTTTGTGAGTCTCATTAGGAAATCTAGAGGCAAAGCTTGAGAGGAGAGAAAAAACTTGGAAGGATAGAATAAAATGGAAAAAGAAAAGGAGTAAAGAGTATAAACAGGGTTCACAGAAGAGAAAAGTGAACGAGTTAGAGGAGGAAATTCTCTCTCTCTCTCTCTCTCTCTCTCTCTCTCTCTCTCTCTCTCTCTCTCTCTCTCTCTCTCTCTCTCTCTCTCTCTCTCCATCTATCTATCTATCTCTCTATCTATCTATCTAATCTATCTTTGCTTCATCTCTATTCCTCACTGCTCTATTAGTTTACGCAAGTTAGGTTAGGTTATAGCGTGTCTCGTCGTCTGGAATCCATAGGGAGGCGGTGAGTGAACGGCTAGTCTGTTAGTACCGCTTATCTATTACCCAACGAGCCAAGGGATACGGCAACTCCTGAAGAATAAGAGAAATCACGAGTGAGAATTTATACTTAGTACATCTTAATAGTGGATCCCATTTTTAAGTGCTTTGTTCTTTCACCACGATCACTTTTAAAGATCACAGAGATAATTGGTGGGGTTTTTAAGACTGTTTCTTCTTTTCTTGATAGAAATCATGTTCATCCCTTCAGTACAGCGAGGTATTTCATATTTAACCTGATTATTTGTCGATTTTATACAGTTTCCGAACTCTTGTGGGGATTAAAATAATACATACTCTACCCACTAATCTTCTCGCCTTCCTAATGTCAATAAAATCATCTAATGACATCCAAAACTTGTGGAAAAAATTGTGTCCCAGTACTGAAGGGGTTGATCTAACACTGCAACGGTAAGAAAGAAAAACTGCAAAACCTCGTGTAACTTCAAGTAAAACTTTCGGAAGTAGTGTTGGCACGGGGCAAAATTGTCCCGGAATACCATTATCAATTACTAAATCAACCATAGAAGGCAGCAATCACTCAAAATATGAGTTAAAGGATAAAATTATGTTATTCTAATTATTGTGGATGTGAGTAAAATCGTTTAGTTAGTCTGCCAATGTTTCTTATCAACGTAAATTGTTCAACCAGCTAAGCCAGACAGCCTCCCCGTGAAGAGTAGGAGGAAAGGCCATCAGAGAATATGCTTATCTACCTAATTGTGGTTGTGAATTAGACCTGAAGACCACTGCTACTTTGTCAGTGCCTCTTATCACTACAACTCCACAGACCCACCAAATGAGACAGTAACTCAAGGAGAAGAAGAGACACAGTGGTTAAAAGAAAGTATCTCTTATCGTGGATCTGAATGAAACTCAAAGGTACGTCAATGTTTATTACTGTTACAACAAGCTGGACCAACTAAACAAGACAGTAACCGTTGAAAAACACAGGAATTACGAGTGGAAATATAAAGACGAGTAAAATATAAAGACAACTGTTAGTTTGTCATTGCCACTCATCACTCTATAACTTCCTCGATCGACACCTATCAGACGCAACACACTGCCACAGGAATACGAGGAATAAGCAATTATCTTTCTAATCTTCGACCTCAGTAAAATCTGAAGTCCATAGTTAGTCTGTCCGTCTCTTATCATCATAACTTCCTCCTTCAGTCAAGCGAGACTGTACGCCTCCAGATCATGAGGAATAAGAGATAATCTTTCTAATCTTGGATCTCGATCAAATCTAAAGACCACACTTGAACCTGTACCTGCTACTTGGGAACAATAGGACATTTATTACTTCATCTCAGTATATCTAAACGATATTAGAGAGAACTAATTGTAAAAAATTAAGAGACTTGAATTGCTGAGCTACCTAAAAGTGGTTCGAAACTATGCCCAAAAACTTGCACCACAGAGTTGAACTGCATTAAAAAGAAAAAAAAAATGATGTTGAAAGGCGAATGTTTTGCTTCATTGGAGCAACTGGATGATTTAACTGACAAAGTAAATGAGCTGTCATTAACTTGAACTACACAATCAATTCCAAAGAGTTTCTAAATTATATCAAAACCTTCAATCGACAAAGTTAATCATACGCATCTGGAGAAATCATTGCTGATACTAAACAACTTTTTTTGTGATCTGGATCTTATTGAACAACAGGAAAAATGTGGCCACTATAAGATTTACACTACTCAACAACTTAAGAGGTGTGTTTCGAAACAATATCTAAGCCTTCAATCAAACTAAATAAACAGCAAATAATAAAACCTTGCTGTTGATAATATACTATGCAGGAAAAATATGTAGGCACCAAGGAAAAGAGAAGAAAATAATGAAGTACTGTGTTACTTATGTGTTGTGTTTCGAAATGATATCCAAACCAAGAACCAGATTTTTTTTCCTTAAGTAAGAGCTAAGAGCCGGCCAAGGGCAGAACAAAGTGATAAAAAAAAGTAACATTGAGGTGCCGCTCACTAAACAGGTATTGAAGGAAATTAAGTTGTTGTTTTTTACTCCAGTTTTTATTTTGCATGAAGAATGTATGTGTAGTTAAGTGAATGTAGTTTCGTGTGAATTACAACACATAAAAAGACTTTACTGTAATTAAGTGACTTTGGAGAACAAAATTAAAGCTGCAAACACTAAAAAAAATACAAAAATAATAAAAATGTAGATAAACACCACAATACCTGAGAATTGTGCTTCAAAAATTATGGCATACATCAGGAAGCAGAACATCTACTTACACCAGCAGAAGAAAACGGGAACGTGTTGAAAATTTGAGGAGACATTAATCTATTTTTCCACACGTGATACATTGTCTCCTCTAGATACGCGTAAGCCACAGCATCACCACCACGCCACACATCACCACTCCCACATGTGTTTTTGATTACCAACATCACTCATTACAACACCAGTAGAAGATAGGAGTGTGTTTATTTACTCTCACCTACTAAAGCTTACATGAAGTTTGGGAGTCTTATACTAATCGATCAATAAATTAGTAAATGAATATACGTTTCTTTGAAGTGATAATATCCATCTTCTACTCAATCTTCCATAACGTCTAATATATAGATAAATGAATAAGTAAAAAAGTTAACCCCTTCAGCACTAGGATACATTTTTTACCACGAATTTTTGGGTGTCATTAGATGATGCTATTGACATTAGGAAGAATATATGGAGGTCAGAATTTTAATGGCCAGAGTCTGTACTATTTTAATCCTCACACGTTTCAGTACTGAATGGGTTGATAACTAAACAAGCAGACAAACAATAATGAAATATGAATGTATAGTAGCTACTTGTATCTGTAAAGAACACTCGCTATAGATTAATATTTCACTGCGTTAGTAATACAAACACAATACAAAATTTTTAAAATAGGGAAAATTTAATTTGGTTTGTGTACGTTTAAGATGCCGTGATTAACGTTACGGGGAAATCCAACTTTATATAAAAAATTGTTTTCAACTTTAATATTCTAATTTTGCGAATGACGACCAGGTAAAGTGGAAAATTAATTACATATACATATTACATAAAAGCCCAGCGTAAATGCCTTCATATATTTATTTTTATTCATTTATATATTCACTTTGCTTTTCATATAATTTGAACTTATTTTCCTTACTACCCTCGAATAAACCAAACTAATTGGATATACACATTTAGGGCCAAAGATAACACAAGAAACACTTATACGTACAGTCTTTTGGTTTAGACCAGATGAATCGCACACATTCCTTTCCTTCACAAACCTTTCGCTAATTTCGATTACGACTCTCAAGTACAAGCAAAGCTAATTAGAAACACATGAAAAAAGAGAGCAAGGGACATTTAGGGAGGAACAGCATGCATATCTAACTGGAACGACATTTTGGGGAGGAGCAGCAATGATATCTATTCAAGATCAAGAGGAAGAGTCTAAGTCAGGCATGTTGAAGCTTGGCAGAGCGGTGTGAGGCAGGGCGGAGCGGAGGTAACAACTGCAGCACCTGAACCCAATTGACAGCTAAACATGCACGAATAAAAACCGTCCTGGAGATAAGGTTCATGTACAGGTACTAATGAGCTCGTCAGGTAATGCTTAGGTAGGGCGTTTGGCTGTGAAGTTCCGAGTAGCGCTTCACTTTTACGCGGCTTCCGATATTCGTGGAAATAATAAAATAGAAGGTGAAGTAAAACAGGTCCGCACGCCAACCATTCAAAGTTCAGTGAAGCGTGTTAAGTCATGGTTAATTAGATAATGCCCACTTAGAACGCTGACAAGTTGTATACTAATTTTAAAAGTACTCGTAGTGATGGAGGATACCAAAGAGGTTTTAATATGTACTGTAGTTCAGTAAATGTCTTAGCACAAACTGTTCTTGAGAAACGGAGAGATGTTGCTTATGTTGTTGTTTATCTTGACAGTAATTTTCATGACTTGCACATAACGGTGCCATCTTTGAGAGAGTGACAGACTGACAGACTTATAATTAATTGAGTTGTGTTCTCCGTTGTAATTTTGGTACTTGCTGTCGTGTCTATATTCTCCATCTACTTCTTTCTTGTGTATTTTTTCCCGTCTCTCTTGTTTTCTTGTATTTCCCTTTTTTCTCATTTTCCTCTCTGTCTCTCTTTTTCTTTTTTTTCTTCTTCTGACTGACTGACTGGCTGACTGGCAAACTGAGCGAATGACTAGGAATGACTGACTGACCTCTCGACATACTGACCAACTTCATTCAGCTCACCACAAGAACAAAGTTAAATACAATAATTCCTTCCACTTCATTCCACTTTGCAAACTACCTCACAGAGCCTCCACTTGCCCTCCACTCGTCCTCCACATACACCTGACACGCCTCAAGCACCGCCAGTAACCTTAAGTGATCCTGTAACCCCGTCACCTCTCCCTGCCAGCAGCCATGAAAAAAAGTTGTGTAATATTAAGCACAACCTGAGGCTTCCAGACCTTCACTTCCAGCTTCCAGGAAGTTCGTTTCTCACCTCTCACCTTTCCAGTCTCTCCCAGCTTCAGTCGGGTGTAAAACTGTGTGGAGGCTTATCATTGTTTTCGTTTTCATTGTGGGTAAGTATGTAATATTATGTAATTTGGAATTTTAGCTGATAAGATGGGAAAGGGGAAAGTATTTTGAAGGAGTGTGTGTGTGTGTGTGTGTGTGTGTGTGTGTGTAAACGTTTCTTCTTCTTTTTTTTTTCATTTAAATGGTGTGGGCTTTTTATGGGAATTTATAAAACCATAACACTGGTAAGAAAGTAAGTGAGGGTAAACAGTCACCAACCTAACCTGATCTGATGGCATTAACCAGGTGAACAGGGAAACTATGACGAATAAATAACAAGCACGTGTTGCCAATAGAGTTCCATTAAATATTACGGCAGTCGGTAATATAACTAACTTAATCTAACCTAACCTAACCTAACCTAACCCCATACCAAAGTGAACAGTGAAGCCAATGTCCGTATTCAGAAATGCTTTGCTCTTTCACTGCGACTTTTTTCAAGGCCATAGAGATGATTTGAGAGGGTTTTAAGAATGTTTCTCCAGTAAATAATGTAGAAATCTTGTCAATCTCCCTCTACAACCGTAAAAACACCTTAGAAACTTGTGTGAACTTGAATAAAGCCTTTTGAAGTAGTGGAGGTGAAGCACAGAAGTGTTTGAGATTACAAGCCTTAGACGAACAAATAACATAACAAATGAAAGAAAGAAGTACATTAGAGTGCACCCGTGGCTAAGAAAGTCCCCTTCACTTGTAGAGAAAGGCACCAGAACCCCCCTCCCCCCCCAACCACCACCACCACCACCACCACTCTGGCAGCCACGCCTAACGCAGAACACTACATTGAAAAGCTAATACAGGGAGCGGGATATCTTAAGTGGAATCTTGGGCCCTCCCCGCACACCACAGAGCCGCGGGAAGACTCAATCAGCACAGTGGGAGGCGATAAGGCGGTGGCGTTGGTGGTGGTGGTGGTGGTGGTGGTGGTGGTGGCGGCGGTGGTGGTGGTGGTGGCGGTGGTGGTGGTGGTAGTGGTGGTGTTGGCGCCGGCATCCACACCGCACAATACATACAGGTAGTGATGTTGAGTGTTGTTCCTTCGGATTATGCACTGCCGCTTCTTATGAATAAATTAAAATGCTGAATAAATTAGGAGGTTGAATAAATTGAGATGTTCTGCTGATTTTCCAGGGTGAGAGAGGAGGAGGAGGAGAAGGAGGACGAGAAAAGTGCCTGGGAAAGAAGGAGTGTGGAATGCGGGAGAGGAGAAAATAAAGAAGAAGGAGTGTAAATGGATGATGATTATGACGTAGGGCAAGTCGCTCGCTGATTGGCCAAGCAGCGCAGATCACCCCCAAGATGACCAGTAAGGAACCTCGTCAGTCACGTCACGCCACACATTTCGCTCCTCCTCAAATAAGTTCATTTCTATCATATTACTTACGCTCTCTTCCGTCTTCTTCCCCCGTTATCACTGCCCCTCGCCGCGCCCACTTACCCCTTCCCTCCCCACCCATGCACTCCCACCCACCCCAATCCCCTCACCCCATCAGGAGCAGCTGCGAAGGAACCCAAGGCCAGCCACGCGATCTTCTGGTGACAAAACTCCCGGATGGTTCACGGAATTTTTACACCAGAGAGACGGAGGTAAAATGTGGAGGAGACACTCGTGGGCGTCTATCAGGGAGATGAGTAAGGGTGGCTCTAGGTGGTGCGGGGACCTCATACTGTATGTTACTGGTGGTGGTGGTGGTGGTGGTGGTGGTGTGTGTGTGTGTGTGTGTGTGTGTGTGTGTGTGTGTGTGTGTGTGCGTGGCCAGTCTGCATAAAGATTAGAGAATAACACCTTCATTCTTGGCGCATCCTCCCTCCCTCCGCTCTGTTCTCAGGGCGTGACCCTTCCTGTAGGTGGATGTGTGGGCGCCAGGCTGAGGGGCTGATGGGCAGTGGCGATCCCTGCCTGAGAAGCGGAGGAGAGTGAAGGTCCAGATGCTGATTCAAATCTCCCTAAGTCCTCTCTGTCTGGTGCGCGCCGACTGGCTTAAGATTACGTCGTGTTGTCCATCACGGCGCAGCTTCTCTGAGTTTTTTGAAGGTTGATGATAAAAAAGACGAGATAAGATGTTCGACCAGCGGAGGCACAGAGTGATAAGGTGTTCAGGGCATCGATGTAGACACACCTGTCCGTGCTGATGGCCACCCTGCCACCCTCGAGGAGGAAGGGCCGCGTCGCCACGCAAAGTAAGGACCGTCATAATCTTGTTGATCTTTTCCTTCCCATCAGCGCGAAGCTCGTCCACACGAAGGCCCAGGGCAGAGCGTGGAGAGGCGGGGATGGGAGGGCGGGGCGGTGCCGTGCCTCTCTACCGCCTCTTCCCATGGCGGGCCTGGCGCTGCCCAAGAGGTGCCCGCGACCCCCAGGCACTCTCCCGCCCCTCTTCAGTCCTCTTGTATCCTCTATTTTTCAGAGAAAACGCGTAAAGTAAAGAAGATAATGACCAGGCGTGTCTGAGAGTCGTGTCCCGTCATGCAGCATAGCCAGGCGCCTCTAGGATCTCGTTGCTCCGGATGCGGCCCCTTGCCCTTCCCCTGATAGGGTCGGGGAGGCGGTGAGGACTGCCTCCACAACAAAGTATGTGATTTCTGTCCTCTCTTGCATTGTGGCGTCTTCTGTATGTAATCTTAGTCACACACTGATTGTCAAGAAGATGGTTAGCCTCAGTGAAGCCGTGACAAAATCTTGATTTTTGCCACGAACTACTGAAGGCGTATTGCTATAGAGAATGAAGTAATAAAAGACAGAAAAATGGAAATAAAAAACAAGGAAAGGATGTAAGACAACATAAGAATATAAAAAAAATAGTGAGGAATATATGGAAAATAGATTGCAATGAGTGAAGTAAATGATTAGAAAGAAAATTAAAATAAATGAATTAATCAATAACATGAAACTGATGCAATAAAGAAAATCACTGATGAAAAAAAAAACGAAGCAAAATATGGAAAACCTTAATGCATATGTGAGTTTCTAAAATATGAAAAAAACAACCAAGAAAAATATATAACCTTCTTATTTCTTCTTTCTAGGCGCAGTGGGTACAAATTAGTGTATTTTTATGAGACTTCACGCCTCCACACGCCAGGCAGCATTCACCCCGCGCTCCTCACTGCTAATACACACATCACCTTACGTATAATACGCTCACCTGCCGCAAGGGGTGTCTCAGCCAACGAGAATCTCATTATGTAACAAAAATTTTTAAGGTCCGTGGGAAAATATGAACGAAATTGCAAGATTGCATCGAGACGCTGCTGCTGCAGCTGCTAATGATAATAACAATAATAATGATAATAATAATAATAATAATAATAATAATAATAATAATAATAATAATAATAATAATAATAATAATGATAACAACAACAACAACAACAACAACAACAACAACAACAACAACAACAATAATAACAATAATAATGACAATAATAATAATAATAATAATAATAATAATAATAATAATAATAATAATAATAATAATAATAATAGTTGTAGTAGTAGTAGTAGTAGTAGTAGTAGTAGTAGTAGTAGTAGTAGTAGTAGTAGTAGTAGTAGTAGTAGTAGTAGTAGTCGTAGTAAGTATGTAAGTAAGTAAGTAAGTAAGTAAGTAAGTAAGTAAGAAATCAATCAATCATGGGGGGCATACGCCGGGGGGCACGTTGCCTCGCCTACCCTACGGCGCCACTCCTGGCGGCCACGCCTCGCGAGTCTCCATGCAGGCTCCCTTCCTATACCGAGTAACTCCCAGCAGGAGGCATCGACTTGCCGCAGCCAAGAGTTCTGTGGGCGTCCCCTAGGCCTCCTCCAGGTTGGGTTGTCCCTTACGGAAACAACCCGACAAGCAGGGTCGACTTCCGGGTATCGTGCCACATGCCCATATAGCCGCAGTTGGCGCTGACGGACTATGCTAGTAATAGGCCTCGAATCGGTCTCGTGGAACAATCGCTGATTTGACACAAAGTCATACCAGCGGTATCCCATGATCCTGCGAAGGCATCTAGTACCAAAGACATCAATTCGCCTCTTCAGGTCGGTGTGCAGCGTCCATGTCTCACATCCATAGAGTAAGACAGGGATCACCAGCGACTTGAAGATCCGAATCTTTGTCCGTCTGCACAGGTATCGACAACGCCAAATACTCGTGTTGAGCGAATCCATAACGCCGTGGGCCAGGCCAATCCGCCGTGTGACTTCTTGGCTCGACCCACCATCGTTATGCACTACACTACCAAGGTATGTGAAACTTTTCAAGATCTCAAGGTCCTCGCCACACGCATGGACAGACTGTACTGTTTCATCCAGCACGCCTCCAAACACCTGGACCTTGGTCTTGGCCCAGGAAACCTTAAGTCCCAAGGGCTTCACCTCCTCGTGCAGTGCCTCTAGAGCCATTACCAGAACCTCCAGTGACTCAGCGAAGATGGCTGCATCATCAGCAAAAACA
>CM035213.1:2961219-2970643 GCA_020233015.1 Callinectes sapidus | reverse complement strand
TGTGTGTATGTGTGTGTGTGTGTGTGTCACGTTACTCTTCATGATATACAAGAACGCCTGTTTCCATTTTATTTCATTACTTATTCTTCCATTTCCTTTATTTCCTTCCTTCCTTCCTTCCTTCCTTCATCAGTTACTACACCCTCTTCCTGAAACACAAGAATACCAAACCTTCCTTCCTTCTTTCTTTCCCTCCTTCCTTCCTTCCATCCTCCCTTCTCCCTTCCTTCCTACCTCCCTCCCTACCGTCCTTCCTTCACTACAATTAATCCACAAAAAGACACCAACAGTTAAACATCAAATGAACCACACTCGGCAGAAAAAAAATTATAATAACTGTAATTACTTCTAAAGACGAAACAACAGGGATGAAACGCGCGCTTCCTCGTATAACTCCTAATAACTTTTTCTGTTCTCTTTTTTTGTTATATTCTAATCGACAAACCGAACATCCTGGAAGTGAAAGGAAGAAAGGAAGGAAGGAGGGAAGGAAGGAAGGAAGGAAGGAAGGAAGGAAGGAAGGAATAACTGGAGAAAGGAAGGAAGGAAGGAAGGAAGGAAGGAGGAAAGAGAGAGAGAGAGAGAGAGAGAGAGAGAGAGAGAGAGAGAGAGAGAGAGAGAGAGAGAGAGAACCAATGGCCCAGTCTTACCCTCCTGACACTGACCACATGACCCGCGGCTGACACGTCTGATGAAGGGCGCCTCCGTCACCACCCCATTTGCTCCCGATGCCTCTGTACTCCCCCTCCCCCTCACCCCACCCAACCCCCACCCTAACCCCCCCTTCGCTACTTAAAACTTCCCCCCCCCCTTCCCTTCCCCCCCGAAGTGATAATTCCCTTCGTGGTATTTTCAAGTTCCAAATTCCAAATGAGAGTCTTCGCATTTTTTCGCTTTATATCTTCGCTTTT
Source organism: Callinectes sapidus (assembly GCA_020233015.1). Lineage (NCBI taxonomy): Eukaryota > Metazoa > Arthropoda > Malacostraca > Decapoda > Portunidae > Callinectes > Callinectes sapidus. The sequence goes on along the minus strand of CM035213.1, from coordinate 2,969,732 downwards.
ACGACAGACGGGGGACGTGAGAGAGAGAGAGAGAGGGAGAGGGGGCTGGGGGTGGGGGGGGCGACAGGTAGTTCTCCTCCACTAGAATAGAAAGCGTGTCAGGACGTGAAGGTGGTGGCGTGAGGGAGAGAGTCGCTGAGATGGTTGAGGGCGGCGTGGATATGGCGTGGAGTGGGTGGAGGTGTGGGGTTATGAGGGGCGTGTGGGTGGGTGGGGGGTGTGGGGGCAGTCGTCAGTAGCGGAGTGGCGGGACTTTATCTGATGGTGGCTGCGTGTTCCTAGTGACGGCGGTGGGCGGCAGAGGGGCGTAACCAGGAGGCTCCTCTAGGGTTCCTCTTATCTCCCTACCCCCGCTCCAGCCGCCCCTCTCCCCCTCTACCCTCCCCACACCTACCCGGCGGAGATGGTGGGTGATGAATCCACTTTGTTTCTTGATACTCGTGTTTAAGTAAAGAGTGGCTGGTGAGCGGCGGTGGGAAGAGCTGGAGGGGCGGGGGGGAGGCGTGCGAGTGTTAAGTACGACCTCCTATGCCTTCTTCCCGCTGTTCCCTCCCTCCGCCTCTCAGGTTTATTAGTAAGCGGCAGTTCAGTGTAATACAGTCGCTGTTTGGATCTGGTTTTCCTTCCCACCGTTTCTCAAAGTCAGTGTTTCGTGGCGCTCATCGACAGGTTGGCTCGCCGCGCCGCCCTGCCAGCCACCCCTGCTGCTCCCCGCGGCTCGCCTGGTCCTGGGTGTCTTATCTCGGCTCCCTCGGGTTCACAAGGCCCGCCCGTGTCCCAAGTAGAGGCGGCTGTTCCACTGATTAGAACTCTTTGGCTCACCTCTCGTTTTTATGAAGCTGAGGAGAAGCTTCCCTTTCCTCGCCTCGACATGCCCGCTGAGGCGTTTATTGATACGCACCTGTAAGTCGCCGTGCGTGTTGTGTCCGGCGTGCCTCCCTCCCCCCCAACACCAGCCCCCCGCGGCCTGCATGACGCCCCGCGCTCTCCAATTACCTTGATGCGGCTGAAATATTTCACCGCCCCTGAGTAGCGGCCGGGAGCTCTGACAACATTTAACTGCGGCCACAACAACTCAGGGTCGGCGATGTTCGTGCGACCTGCTCATTAATTCTAAATGGGCTTATCAAGGTGGCTGGGCACGCAGGCTTCACCGCGCACACATAAATATCGGTATCGTCGCCACCACAGGCTGGCGGCGAGAGTTAGCACGCCTGGCTCGGTGCGGGTGGCCGGCGCGGTGGCGGGCAGCGGCGGCGGCGGCGGGAGTGAGGGTGACGGTGACGGTGGCGGGCGAGGCAGGGGGCCGCAGGGAGGGGGTCACAGGGACACCACGGTGATGGCACGTCAAGAGAGAGAGAGAGAGAGAGAGAGAGAGAGAGAGAGAGATGGGAAGGCTTAGTTTCAGGTTATGGCGGCGGCGTGTAGGGTGATGGTGATGGTGATGGTGGTAGTGTGGTGTGTGGCGGCGGCGAGGCGGCGGGAAGGGAAGGCGGGCTGGTGTTGTCCTAACTTGGCGGGGGCAGCGGGGCGGGGCGGGGTGAGGCGGGGCGGGGCGGGGCGGTGCGGGGGTCGTTGGAGGTGTGTTTCATGGGTAGCTGGGGAGATGGTCGGGGCGGTGAGAGCCTCCTGGTGGCGACTCCTGAACTGAGCCGAGCGTGACGCCTCCCTTAACGGGTTATCTGAGATCGCTTTAGCAACGCTTGACGATGTCTCTGTCGGCGAAAAATGCGTCTTGTTTTTCCTTGGTCGTGTAGCGCCCGCCCCTGACCCGCCCCCCCCCCCCCCCGCCCCCCACTACTTGTCCACCGGAGACAGCACGCACCCCGCTGAAACCTGCAGCAGTGTGACACCCCGCCCGCCCCTCCCCAGGTGGCGCGGCCCTGTACTGTACCTGTAGTCTTCACTGATCCCCGGGGAGCGAGGCGTCAGGGGAAGGAAGGCCCACCGGCGCCCCGCAATGTAGAGAAGCAATGAGTGGTATTGGCGCTCCCCTCCCCTGCCCTGAGCCCTCCCCTTGCCATCTCTGCCCTCCCCTGCCCGCCACAACCTCCCCTGACCTTTAAAACTATACTGCATGTGTCTAGTTGTAGTTTATGCTCGACAGACACTTACGGCAATATTATACAGCGGCCAGGCACAACGTGAGGCTCAGGTTGCCCCGAATAAGGCTGAGCGACTCGTCAAAGAGTGAAAAAATGTGGCAGTGTACCCAGGGAGCGGCGGCGGCGGCGGCGGCGGGCGGGCTGGCGGCGGGAGGATGTCGTGCCGTGCTGTGCCGTGCTGTGCCGTGCCCTGGTGGTGGTGGCGGCGGCGGCGGTGAGGCTCGAGGCACTACGTTAGCCAGAGTGTGTGTTTTGGACTCGCCTCTTCGCCTTCAAGAATATTAACGTCCAAGGTTTCGTTGTAATCGGTCTCACAATCTGGTGGTCACCTCCCCTGAGAGTTACGGCGCCGCCTCAGGTCGTCCGCATCCGCTGTGCTACTACGACCACCACCACCACCACCACCCGCTGCTGCTGCTGCCTCACCCCTCACCTGGACACTCAATGCCTGTGAGATACATGAACGCTCCAGCCACTCACAAAACACCGCGCAAACACATCAACCTGCACGCAAACACGCACTTTAAAGATCTCTGGAGTGTGAGTATGTATGTCTGTGTTTTTATTAAGTAAGAGAGGGGAAGCTGGCTAAGGGCAACGAAAACAATGAAAACAAAAAATCCCACTTATTTGCCAGTTCCCTTACAGGTCGAAAGAGTTAGCCCAGGGGAAAAAATATCTTAAAACCTCCCCTCTTAAATAAAGCCAAGTCACAGGAAGGTGGAAATACAGAAGCAAGTAAAGAGTTCCAGAGTTTACCAGGGAAATAAAATGAATGAAAATACTAGTTAACTCTTGCAAGTGTGGGCGTGGGAGGGACACTAGACTGGGACACTTGGGACATTGAATTGGGACACTTGGGACACTAAATCGGGACACCAACTCCAACATCAACGTACACACGGGCGGCGTACCACACACCTACCCTAAAAAAATGAAAAGAAATAATAATAAAACCCACGAAATCTGAGCCGCTTATACTTGTGTCAGTCAGCAGAGAGAGCGGCGTGTGTGTGTGAGACTTCTGAAGGTGCACTCAGGAAAGCTGTGATAGGAAGCTTGTCATAAATGTTTAGTTGCAGAGAGAGAGAGAGAGAGGGAGAGAGGGAAAGAGAGAGAGAGCATCAGTGGGCCCCCTCTCCCTCTCTCTCCTCTCTCTCTCTCTCTTCTGCCGCCCCCTTCCCCCGGTGTGAGGTGAGAGTGTTTGTGTAGTGTGGACGTAACAGATGATGCCTTGTTTACTCCTCCTTTGCCGCTACACACTCCCTGGCGACCCTTCACTTCACCCTTCCTTCCTTCCTTCACTCCCTTCCTTCATTCCTTCGTCTTCTCTCTTTTTCTTCTTTTTCCGTCTTTTCGTTCGTCCTTCCTGGCTTTTCTCCTTTGATCGTGCAATAATCTTCTTTTCCTTTTCTTCCGTCTTTCGTTTCTATCTTCATTCATTCTTTAATTTATTCATCTTCGTTTTTCTTCTTTTCTTTCGTCCTCCTTTTCTTTCTTTCATTCATTTCTTCTTTTATCTTTTCTTTCTTGTTTTCATTTTTTTCTTTCATTCTCCCTCCCTTCTTTATTTCTTTCATTCATTCATATTCTCTTTCTTCTTTTAGTTCTTTTCTTTCGTCCTCTCTTTCCTTTTTTTATTTTTTTTCTTATTCCTTCATCTTCCCAATATTTATTTTCCTTTTCTTTTTATTTTTCTTTCCCTTTCTACTCTTTACCTTTCCTTTTTTCCCCTTTCCATTTTTCATTCATTCATCTTTTTATTCTTTTCTTATTTCCAAACCAATTTTTATTTTATTTTTCCTTTTCTTATTCAGTTATTCTTATTTCCCTTCCTCGTTTCTTTATTCTCTTTTCTTTGACTTCCTTTTAGTTCTTTTATTCTCTCTCTCTCGAAGTACTTAACATTAACTGTCTTTTTTTTCCTTTGCCTCTGAACCAATTCATATTTTCTTCTTCCTTTTCTTATTCACTTCTTCGTTTGTTCTTATGTCTCTTTTTCTTTATTTTCTTTTCTTTAGCTCCCTTTTCTTTCTTTTATTCTCTTAACGGTCTTTTTCCTTTCGCTTTTATATCTATTTTTACTTTATTTTCCTTTTCTTACTTTTTTATGTCGCTTTCTCGTTTCTTTATTTTCTTTTCTTTTTTTGACTTCCTTCTTTTTGTTTTATTCTCGCAAATGATCACCGTTAAATTCTCCTAACCTCTTTCAATCCTCTACTTCTTTCCTGCTACGCTTTATATTTAGCATCCGTCTCTTATCTTCATGGCTACGGAGGCTGCCATGCCCACCCACACCAGCCCACCAACCAGCCAGCCAGCCAGTCAGCCACACACCGCTACAAATCACACCACTGCCCCCACATATCAAGCCCACCAAGCCACCCACACTCCACCCCACACCCCTGCAAGGTTAATCAAGCCCACACACACACACACACACACACACACACACACACACACACACACACACACACACACACCATTATAGTCCCTCTCATTACATAACATTCTAGACCCACAAATTAATTATGATAAGTCTATTTCTGAACAGTTCTTTAAGCCAAAACTCCTTAAAAAAGCCCACTAACCCACTATAGACCCCCAGAACCCAAGCCAAGCCAAGCCAAGCCACTCTAAGCCACTCTAAGCCACTCTAAGCCACACCAAGACAACCAGCCAGCCAGCCAGGCCCCAGTGTACCCCAGTGCAGCTCACCACAGTGCAGAGAAGGAACAAGTCTCCAGCAGATAACATCAGTCTGAATTAACTGGGCGAGGTGCAGGAGTGGCAGAAGGATCAGGTTCCCTCGCTAACTACTAACTTTTTTGTGTGTTTTTGCGTGATATGTCCCAGGAGGGCGGGGCCGCGTCACCAGCTCTCTGTCTGTACACCTGCAGGCCACGGGTAATGAGGGAATGGACCAGGTAACAGAAGCACCTGCCGTAAGCAATGGAAGGAGGTAAGGAGCCACTCAGGGAAGCCAGGGAGCACGAAGGGGGGCAAGTGGTATAGGGGAAGTGTTCAAGCGGTGTGGCCTGTCTTAATGCAAATTGGGCCGTATCGTTTTGTCCATGATTAATGTGCTCATCACCTGACACCTCGCTAATTAGGTTGAATTAATCAGTGCACGGAAAATTGGAAGATGCGCAGACCGATCACTCGTCTCTAAACTCGTGTTGTGGGAGGAGGTAAACAAAAAATAAATTGGTAGTTTGAGGCGTTTGGGTGAAGACATCGGGTGGGCGGGCGGGTGGGCTGGGCTGGCGGTGGGCGGGGGAGACACAGAGAGAGAGAGGGAGAGAGAGACAAGAGGTGAGTTGAATTTTGATCCGCCACATATCCAGCGTTCTGAGTGAGTTGTTTTTGATACGAAGGCGCCGCTGGGGAGCTTCTGAAGGACAGGTGTCGGGTGAGATGAAGTTATTTGGGGACTCTCTGCCTTCAAATGGGAAAGAAAAATTGTGTCGCTTTTACACGCACGCCAAGCACGGTAACGACTTGTACAATAACATGAGGCGTCCACGTCGGTCTGTGAGGCGGACGTGAGAAGCTAATCAAGGCGGCAGCCACAGCGCTCCGCCATGACCTTTACTGTTGCTTGTCCACAGATTAGATAAATGGAAAATGCACGTGTGTTTTTTTTAAGGCACTTCGCAGCAGATGCTCGAGTTTTATCTGCCTGTAAAATAACAAGTCGACTGCCTCTCTCTCTGACTCTGACGCGACGCTTGTATGAAAACCTTCAGAAAAATGCTGCGGCTTCTCAAAATTCCTCGCAACAATAAGATAAGGGAGTTTTTAGAATAATTTACTGCATATAATAAAGTCTTATCTTCCTTTTATATAACATGAACAGACTGACTCCATTTGTTATTTATGTAAACTTGTGAAACATTAAGAGGGAAAAGTCATTATTCTTGTGATGATTCAGCGTAACGATAAGATAAAGGAGCTTTTTAATGATGGACTGGATTTAATAAAGCATTTATCCCACTCTTATATATCTAAACACACAAACTTCATTTGAAACTAATTAAGGAAATGCTATTATTCATTTATAAATTCAAAGTAGTGATAGAATAAGGAGGCATTTTATTATAATAAGTATTTAATAATTACTTAATAAGGCACTTGTCTTCCCTTAAACACAACCCAACAACCTTCGCTTCAATCTTATCGAAACTTATGAAAGATGATGAAGAATGTCTTTGTTGCTCGGAAAGCTCCACACAAAGAGAAAATAAGATTGCTTTTTTCTTAACCCCTTCAGTACTGGGAAGTGTTTTGATTTATTATGCTTATTATTTGCCAATTTTCTACAGCTTCAGAAACTAATTATGGAGATTAAAATAGTACAGACTGTGGCCACAAATCTTCTGACCTCCATAGATCCTTCCTAATGTCGATAGAAACGTCTAATTATACACAAAACTCATGATAAAAACGTGTGCCAGTACTGAAAGGATTAATAAAGCAATAGATATAACAAAAACACTTGTACTTACTTAAATATAACATCAACAGACGCCATTCATTTCAAACCTACTTAAACTCATGGAAATCTAATCAAAACCACCGTATTTCTTCCCAAATTAAGCGCAGCAATATAAAGACTAACCAACCAATGTACTTAAAACTTTTTTCTCAATAACACAATAGATTTAATAAAGCATTCATACTTACTTAAACATTTCATAAACAGACATCTTTCATTTCAAACTTAAACTCGTGAAAACCTAATAAATAAAAAAAACACGCTATATTTCTTCCACAGTTCACCGCAGCAGCAACATTAACACGAACACTCCTTACAGTAATTCACGCCGTGCAGAGGAGAGAGAAAGAGGAAAAAACATCACCCATAATATTAAACAATTCACACACACACACATACACACACACAAGGAGGAAAAAATAAACAAACACATATATAAACTTGAATCCGAGGACATCCATTATGCTGGCCACCTAATATATTTTCCCTAAGTGCCTTGAGAAAATAGAGCATAAAACAAAATAACACTTGCTAGATTAATTCGGTGTCCATTCATGCCATCCATCAGTGTGCCTCTATTTGGACACAGCGGCGCCTCACCACGGACACCAAAGCTAAGTACGAGTCACAGGTAAGGAGGGGACACAGGAGCCCTGGGACACAGGTACTTAGTGACGTAGGTACCGAGAAGCAAAGGTACACAGGGAAAGGTACAGAGGATGCATGAAACGAGACGAGGTAAAGGGAATGGTAAAGAAATAAGAAACAGAAGCAAAGGATAAACAGATAAAAGAAATATAAGAAAGACAAGGTGTAGAGGTTAAAAATACATGGAAATACAGTATATAAAGAAAGAATGCAAGAAGAGAGACAAGATAAAGGGAATGATAAAGAAAGAGTGATAAGGAAAATAAGAAAAGGATAAACAAATAAAAGGAACATGAAAATAAATGGAAAGAGCTAAAAAGGAATGCAAGAGAGATGAGGTGTACGGAATAAAGATACATGAAGCGAGATAAAGCAAAGGGAATAATAAAGAATTAGTAATAAATAATGAAAGCAAAGGATAAATAGATAAATGAACATGAAAATACGTAGAGAGACAAAATAAAAAAGGACGAAAAAGGAATACAAGAGAGAGGAAAAACAGAGAAAACAAAAAGATATAAACACAGGATACAGAAATACAGAAATACTAAACAGAAGCACACACAAAAAATAAACACAAACAAAACAATGAAAATAATACAAGTGAAGATGTAATTATTATAAAGAAAAAAAAAAGAAAAAGGAAGGAAGAAAAGAGGGAAAACAAAACGTATAGACACGGACACGAAATACATGAAAACACACACACACACACACACACACACACACACACACACACACACACAGAAACAGAAACAACACAAACCATAACAAGAAACAAAAACAACAAAGACAGAAACAAACATTGCAACTACCAAAAGCAAAACTACAAAGAGAAATACACTTGCATCCAATAAAACACACACACACACACACACACACACACACACACACACACACACACACACACACACACCAAGAAAATGACTTTGTTTACACGCGGTCTCAGTAACGAGGAGTAACAAGGAACCACTGAACTACCTCCCCCCTCCACTCTGATAACTAGATTTGCCTCTGAAATGACGCCCACCGCACTACTTAATGGGTCGGGCGTAGGCACTGAAGAATAAGAGGCTTGGCGGAGAGAGATGGCCCCTTCCTCGCTTGTCCACCCATACACGATATAATCACCTGCTGGAGCTAACGAGGTGAAGCTTGCTGACTATCTCCAGGCTACAGCGGGCATGCTATTTAATCTCCGCACTCACACACGCGCGCACACACACACACACACACACTCGCACATACATAGGAGTAAGTTC
>CM035213.1:2927340-2937030 GCA_020233015.1 Callinectes sapidus | reverse complement strand
GTTTTGCAATATCTGTACAGCTTCACTACCATCTCCTACTGTCCTTATTATTCCATCCCTATACTTTTCTCCCTTTGTCTTCCTCCTCTTCCTCTACAACCTGGAAGGGGGGGCGGGGGGGGGTAGGTGGAGGGATTCTTGTTCAACTTAGGTCTTCTATCTTTCCTCTTCTCATAACATGTCCTACAAACCTCATCTGCCTTGCTCCTATCTTCACCAGTAGTTCCCTATCACTGCTCAGTCTTCTTAACACTTCTTCGTTTGATAATAAGGAGAATAATATGAAAATGCCTCCCAGTATTGAAGTAGGTTAAGAGATTAGTAAGGCTGAAAAAGGAAGACTAAACTACCGAAACCTTGACACCACCACCATCACCACCACCACCACCACTACCACCTGACGACCCCTTCCATATGGTGTAACTATTAGGCACCCGTTCAATTAATTAATCAGTCAATAAATCAATTAATCAGCTTTTATCTTTCATCTCTCTCTCTCTCTCTCTCTCTCTCTCTCTCTCTCTCTCTCTCTCTCTCTCTCTCTCTCTCTCTCTCTCTCTCTCTCGCAGCCGTTTTTATCTTATTAATGTAAACAGGAACGTGAAATAACAAACATATGCAAAATTATCGACGTATTTTTCTTCGTTAGCAGCTTATAACAACAATATTAAGTAGTAGTAGTAGTAGAAGTAGTAGTAGTAGTAGTAGTAGTAGTAGTAGTAGTAGTAGTAGTAGTAGTAGTAGTAGTAGTAGTAGTAGTCTTTCTTTCTCTCCCTCTGCCCCACTATCCTTCAAATGAGAGAGAGAGAGAGAGAGAGAGAGAGAGAGAGAGAGAGAGAGAGAGAGAGAGAGAGAGAGAGAGAGAGAGAGAGAGAGAGAACAGCAGTGGGAAAAGATGAACAGAAGGAGGAAATAAAAAAGAGGAAGAAGAAAATGAACGAAAGAGACGTATGTGTGTCAAGAGAGAGAGAGAGAGAGAGAGAGAGAGAGAGAGAGAGAGAGAGAGAGAGAGAGAGAGAGAGGGAGAGGGGAGGGGGAAAAGATAAATGAGAATATATAAATAATGACGGGAGAAGCAGAGAAACAGACAAGGAGGAGGAGGAGGAGAGAGAGAGAGAACCAATGGCCCAGTCTTACCCTCCTGACACTGACCACATGACCCGCGGCTGACACGTCTGATGAAGGGCGCCTCCGTCACCACCCCATTTGCTCCCGATGCCTCTGTACTCCCCCTCCCCCTCACCCCACCCAACCCCCACCCTAACCCCCCCTTCGCTACTTAAAACTTCCCCCCCCCCTTCCCTTCCCCCCCGAAGTGATAATCCCTTCGTGGTATTCTTAAGTTCCAAATTCCAAATGAGAGTCTTCGCATTTTTTCGCTTTATATCTTCGCTTTTACGACAGACGGGGGACGTGAGAGAGAGAGAGAGAGGGAGAGGGGGCTGGGGGTGGGGGGGGCGACAGGTAGTTCTCCTCCGCCAGAATAGAAAGCGTGTCAGGACGTGAAGGTGGTGGCGTGAGGGAGAGAGTCGCTGAGATGGTTGAGGGCGGCGTGGATATGGCGTGGAGTGGGTGGAGGTGTGGGGTTATGAGGGGCGTGTGGGTGGGTGGGGGGTGTGGGGGCAGTCGTCAGTAGCGGAGTGGCGGGACTTTATCTGATGGTGGCTGCGTGTTCCTAGTGACGGCGGTGGGCGGCAGAGGGGCGTAACCAGGAGGCTCCTCTAGGGTTCCTCTTATCTCCCTACCCCCGCTCCAGCCGCCCCTCTCCCCCTCTACCCTCCCCACACCTACCCGGCGGAGATGGTGGGTGATGAATCCACTTTGTTTCTTGATACTCGTGTTTAAGTAAAGAGTGGCTGGTGAGCGTCGGTGGGAAGAGCTGGAGGGGCGGGGGGGAGGCGTGCGAGTGTTAAGTACGACCTCCTATGCCTTCTTCCCGCTGTTCCCTCCCTCCGCCTCTCAGGTTTATTAGTAAGCGGCAGTTCAGTGTAATACAGTCGCTGTTTGGATCTGGTTTTCCTTCCCACCGTTTCTCAAAGTCAGTGTTTCGTGGCGCTCATCGACAGGTTGGCTCGCCGCGCCGCCCTGCCAGCCACCCCTGCTGCTCCCCGCGGCTCGCCTGGTCCTGGGTGTCTTATCTCGGCTCCCTCGGGTTCACAAGGCCCGCCCGTGTCCCAAGTAGAGGCGGCTGTTCCACTGATTAGAACTCTTTGGCTCACCTCTCGTTTTTATGAAGCTGAGGAGAAGCTTCCCTTTCCTCGCCTCGACATGCCCGCTGAGGCGTTTATTGATACGCACCTGTAAGTCGCCGTGCGTGTTGTGTCCGGCGTGCCTCCCCCCCCCCCACACCAGCCCCCCGCGGCCTGCATGACGCCCCGCGCTCTCCAATTACCTTGATGCGGCTGAAATATTTCACCGCCCCTGAGTAGCGGCCGGGAGCTCTGACAACATTTAACTGCGGCCACAACAACTCAGGGTCGGCGATGTTCGTGCGACCTGCTCATTAATTCTAAATGGGCTTATCAAGGTGGCTGGGCACGCAGGCTTCACCGCGCACACATAAATATCGGTATCGTCGCCACCACAGGCTGGCGGCGAGAGTTAGCACGCCTGGCTCGGTGCGGGTGGCCGGCGCGGTGGCGGGCAGCGGCGGCGGCGGCGGGAGTGAGGGTGACGGTGACGGTGGCGGGCGAGGCAGGGGGCCGCAGGGAGGGGGTCACAGGGACACCACGGTGATGGCACGTCAAGAGAGAGAGAGAGAGAGAGAGAGAGAGAGAGAGAGAGATGGGAAGGCTTAGTTTCAGGTTATGGCGGCGGCGTGTAGGGTGATGGTGATGGTGATGGTGGTAGTGTGGTGTGTGGCGGCGGCGAGGCGGCGGGAAGGGAAGGCGGGCTGGTGTTGTCCTAACTTGGCGGGGGCAGTGGGGCGGGGTGAGGCGGGGCGGGGCGGGGCGGGGCGGTGCGGTGCGGGGGTCGTTGGAGGTGTGTTTCATGGGTAGGTGGGGAGATGGTCGGGTCGGGGCGGTGAGAGCCTCCTGGTGGCGACTCCTGAACTGAGCCGAGCGTGACGCCTCCCTTAACGGGTTATCTGAGATCGCTTTAGCAACGCTTGACGATGTCTCTGTCGGCGAAAAATGCGTCTTGTTTTTCCTTGGTCGTGTAGCGCCCGCCCCTGACCCGCGCCCCTCCCCCCCCCCCACCCCCCAACTACTTGTCCACCGGAGACAGCACGCACCCCGCTGAAACCTGCAGCAGTGTGACACCCCGCCCGCCCCTCCCCAGGTGGCGCGGCCCTGTACTGTACCTGTAGTCTTCACTGATCCCCGGGGAGCGAGGCGTCAGGGGAAGGAAGGCCCACCGGCGCCCAGCAATGTAGAGAAGCAATGAGTGGTATTGGCGCCCCCCTCCCCTGCACTGAGCCCTCCCCTTGCCATCTCTGCCCTCCCCTGCCCGCCACAACCTCCCCTGACCTTTAAAACTATACTGCATGTGTCTAGTTGTAGTTTATGCTCGACAGACACTTACGGCAATATTATACAGCGGCCGGGCACAACGTGAGGCTCAGGTTGCCCCGAATAAGGCTGAGCGACTCGTCAAAGAGTGAAAAAATGTGGCAGTGTACCCAGGGAGCGGCGGCGGCGGCGGCGGCGGGCGGGCTGGCGGCGGGAGGATGTCGTGCCGTGCTGTGCCGTGCTGTGCCGTGCCCTGGTGATGGTGGCGGCGGCGGCGGTGAGGCTCGAGGCACTACGTTAGCCAGAGTGTGTGTTTTGGACTCGCCTCTTCGCCTTCAAGAATATTAACGTCCAAGGTTTCGTTGTAATCGGTCTCACAATCTGGTGGTCACCTCCCCTGAGAGTTACGGCGCCGCCTCAGGTCGTCCGCATCCGCTGTGCTACTACGACCACCACCACCACCACCACCACCACCACCACCACCCGCTGCTGCTGCTGCCTCACCCCTCACCTGGACACTCAATGCCTGTGAGATACATGAACGCTCCAGCCACTCACAAAACACCGCGCAAACACATCAACCTGCACGCAAACACGCACTTTAAAGATCTCTGGAGTGTGAGTATGTATGTCTGTGTTTTTATTAAGTAAGAGAGGGGAAGCTGGCTAAGGGCAACGAAAACAATGAAAACAAAAAATCCCACTTATTTGCCAGTTCCCTAACAGGTCGAAAGAGTTAGCCCAGGGAAAGAAAAATACCTTAAAACCTCCCCTCTTAAATAAAGCCAAGTCACAGGAAGGTGGAAATACAGAAGCGAGTAAAGAGTTCCAGAGCTTACCAGGGAAATAAAATGAATGAAAGTACTGGTTAACTCTTGCAAGTATGGGTGTGGGAGGGACACTAGACTGGGACAATAGACTGGGACACTAGACTGGGACACTTGAGACACTATATCGGGACACTTGGGACATTGAATCGGGACACTTGGGACACTAAATCGGGACACTAACTCCAACATCAACGTATACACGGGCGGCGTACCACACACCTGCCCTAAAAAAATGAAAAGAAATAATAATAAAACCCACGAAATCAGACCCGCTTATACTTGTGTCAGTCAGCAGAGAGAGCGGCGTGTGTGTGTGAGACTTCTGAAGGTGCACTCAGGAAAGCTGTGATAGGAAGCTTGTCATAAATGTTTAGTTGCAGAGAGAGAGAGAGAGAGGGAGAGAGGGAAAGAGAGAGAGAGCATCAGTGGGCCCCCTCTCCCTCTCTCTCCTCTCTCTCTCTCTCTTCTGCCGCCCCCTTCCCCCGGTGTGAGGTGAGAGTGTTTGTGTAGTGTGGACGTAACAGATGATGCCTTGTTTACTCCTCCTTTGCCGCTACACACTCCCTGGCGACCCTTCACTTCACCCTTCCTTCCTCCCTTCATTCCTTCACTCCCTTCCTTCATTCCTTCGTCTTCTCTCTTTTTCTTCTTTTTCCGTCTTTTCGTTCGTCCTTCCTGGCTTTTTCTCCTTTGATCGTGCAATAATCTTCTTTTCCTTTTCTTCCGTCTTTCGTTTCTTTCTTCATTCATTTTTTTATTTATTCATCTTCGTTTTTCTTCTTTTCTTTCGTCCTCCTTTTCTTTCTTTCATTCATTTCTTCTTTTATCTTTTCTTTCTTGTTTTCATTTTTTTTTCTTTCGTTCTCCCTCCCTTCTTTCTTTCCTTCATTCATTCATATTATCTTTCTTCTTTTAGTTCTTTTCTTTCGTCCTCTCTTTCCTTTTTTTATTTTTTTTCTTATTCCTTCATCTTCCCAATATTTATTTTCCTTTTCTTTTTCTTTTTCTTTCCCTTTCTACTCTTTACCTTTCCTTTTTTCCCCTTTCCATTTTTCATTCATTCATCTTTTTATTCTTTTCTTATTTCCAAACCAATTTTTATTTTATTTTTCCTTTTCTTATTCAGTTATTCTTATTTCCCTTCCTCGTTTCTTTATTCTCTTTTCTTTGACTTCCTTTTAGTTCTTTTATTCTCTCTCTCTCTCGAAGTACTTAACATTAACTGTCTTTTTTTTCCTTTGCCTCTGAACCAATTCATATTTTCTTCTTCCTTTTCTTATTCACTTCTTCGTTTGTTCTTATGTCTCTTTTTCTTTGTTTTCTTTTCTTTAGCTCCCTTTTCTTTCTTTTATTCTCTTACCGGTCTTTTTCCTTTCGCTTTTATATCTATTTTTACTTTATTTTCCTTTTCTTACTTTTTTATGTCGCTTTCTCGTTTCTTTATTTTCTTTTCTTTTTTTGACTTCCTTCTTTTTGTTTTATTCTCGCAAATGATCACCGTTAAATTCTCCTAACCTCTTTCAATCCTCTACTTCTTTCCTGCTACGCTTTATATTTAGCATCCGTCTCTTATCTTCATGGCTACGGAGGCTGCCATGCCCACCCACACCAGCCCACCAACCAGCCAGCCAGCCAGTCAGCCACACACCGCTACAAATCACACCACTGCCCCCACATATCAAGCCCACCAAGCCACCCACACTCCACCCCACACCCCTGCAAGGTTAATCAAGCCCACACACACACACACACACACACACACACACACACACACACACCATTATAGTCCCTCTCATTACATAACATCCCAGACCCACAAAGTAATGATAAGTCAATTTCTGAACACTTCTTTTAGCCAAAACTCCTTAAAAAAGCCCACTAACCCACTATAGACCCCCAGAACCCAAGTCAAGCCAAGCCAAGCCACTCTAAGCCACTCTAAGCCACTCTAAGCCACACCAAGACAACAAGCCAACCAGCCAGCCAGGCCCCAGTGTACCCCAGTGCAGCTCACCACAGTGCAGAGAAGGAACAAGTCTCCAGCAGATAACATCAGTCTGAATTAACTGGGCGAGGTGCAGGAGTGGCAGAAGGATCAGGTTCCCTCGCTAACTACTAACTTTTTTGTGTGTTTTTGCGTGATATGTCCCAGGAGGGCGGGGCCGCGTCACCAGCTCTCTGTCTGTACACCTGCAGGCCACGGGTAATGAGGGAATGGACCAGGTAACAGAAGCACCTGCCGTAAGCAATGGAAGGAGGTAAGGAGCCACTCAGGGAAGCCAGGGAGCACGAAGGGGGGCAAGTGGTATAGGGGAAGTGTTCAAGCGGTGTGGCCTGTCTTAATGCAAATTGGGCCGTATCGTTTTGTCCATGATTAATGTGCTCATCACCTGACACCTCGCTAATTAGGTTGAATTAATCAGTGCACGGAAAATTGGAAGATGCGCAGACCGATCACTCGTCTCTAAACTCGTGTTGTGGGAGGAGGTAAACAAAAAATAAATTGGTAGTTTGAGGCGTTTGGGTGAAGACATCGGGTGGGCGGGCGGGTGGGCTGGGCTGGTGGTGGGCGGGGGAGACACACAGAGAGAGAGGGAGAGAGGGAGAGACAAGAGGTGAGTTGAATTTTGATCCGCCACATATCCAGCGTTCTGAGTGAGTTGTTTTTGATACGAAGGCGCCGCTGGGGAGCTTCTGAAGGACAGGTGTCGGGTGAGATGAAGTTATTTGGGGACTCTCTGCCTTCAAATGGGAAAGAAAAATTGTGTCGCTTTTACACGCACGCCAAGCACGGTAACGACTTGTACAGTAACATGAGGCGTCCACGTCGGTCTGTGAGGCGGACGTGAGAAGCTAATCAAGGCGGCAGCCACAGCGCTCCGCCATGACCTTTACTGTTGCTTGTCCACAGATTAGATAAATGGAAAATGCACGTGTGTTTTTTTTAAGGCACTTCGCAGCAGATGCTCGAGTTTTATCTGCCTGTAAAATAACAAGTCGACTGCCTCTCTCTCTGACTCTGACGCGATGCTTGTATGAAAACCTTCAGAAAAATGCTGCGGCTTCTCAAAATTCCTCGCAACAATAAGATAAGGGAGTTTTTAGAATAATTTACTGCATATAATAAAGTCTTATCTTCCTTTTATATAACATGAACAGACTGACTCCATTTGTTATTTATGTAAACTTGTGAAACATTAAGAGGGAAAAGTCATTATTCTTGTGATGATTCAGCGTAACGATAAGATAAAGGAGCTTTTTAATGATGGACTGGATTTAATAAAGCATTTATCCCACTCTTATATATCTAAACACACAAACTTCATTTGAAACTAATTAAGGAAATGCTATTATTCATTTATAAATTCAAAGTAGTGATAGAATAAGGAGGCATTTTATTATAATAAGTATTTAATAATTACTTAATAAGGCACTTGTCTTCCCTTAAACACAACCCAACAAACGACCTTCGCTTCAATCTTATCGAAACTTATGAAAGATGATGAAGAATGTCTTTGTTGCTCAGAAAGCTCCACACAAAGAGAAAATAAGATTGCTTTTTTCTTAACCCTTCAGTACTGGGAAGTGTTTTTATTTATTATGCTTATTATTTGCCAATTTTCTACAGCTTCAGAAACTAATTATGGAGATTAAAATAGTACAGACTGTGGTCACAAATCTTCTGACCTCCATAGATCCTTCCTAATGTCAACAAAAACGTTAGATTAATTAGACACAAAACTCATGATAAAAACGTGTGCCAGTACTGAAAGGATTAATAAAGCAATAGATATAACAAAAACACTTGTATTTACTTAAATATAACATCAACAGACGCCATTCATTTCAAACCTACTTAAACTCATGGAAATCTAATCAAAACCACCGTATTTCTTCCCAAATTAAGCGCAGCAAAATAAAGACTAACTAACCAATGTACTTAAAACTTTTTTCTCAATAACACAATAGATTTAATAAATAACTCATACTTACTTAAACATTACATAAACAAACACCTTTCATTTCAAACTTAAACTCTTGAAACCCTAATAAAAAACTAAAAATAAAAAACACGCTATATTTCTTCCCCAGTTCACCGCAGCAGCAACATTAACACGAACACTCCTTACAGTAATTCACGCCGTGCAGAGAGAGAAAGAGAGAAAAACATCACCCATAAGATTAAACACACACACACACATACACACACACAAGGAGGAAAAAATAAACAAACACATATATAAACTTGAATCCGAGGACATCCATTATGCTGGCCACCTAATATATTTCCCCTAAGTGCCTTGAGAAAATAGAGCATAAAACAAAATAACACTTGCTAGATTAATTCAGTGTCCATTCATGCCATCCATCAGTGTGCCTCTATTTGGACACAGCGGCGCCTCACCACGGACACCAAAGCTAAGTACGAGTCACAGGTAAGGAGGGGACACAGGAGCACTGGGACACAGGTACTTAGTGACGTAGGTACCGAGAAGCAAAGGTACACAGGGAAAGGTACAGAGGATGCATGAAACGAGACGAGGTAAAGGGAATGGTAAAGAAATAAGAAACAGAAGCAAAGGATAAACAGATAAAAGAAATATAAGAAAGACAAGGTGTAGATGTTAAAAATACATGGAAATATAATATATAAAGAAAGGATACAAGAAGAGAGACAAGGTAAAGAGAATGATAAAGAAATAGTGATAAGGAACAGAAGCAAAGGATAAACAGATAAAAGGAACATGAAAATAAATGGAAAGAGCTAAAAAGGAATGCAAGAGAGATGAGGTGTAAGGAATAGAGATACATGAAGCGAGATACAGCAAAGGGAATAATAAAGAATTAGTAATAAATAATGAAAGCAAAGGATAAATAGATAAAGAAACATGAAAATACGTAGAGAGACAAAATAAAAAAGGACGAAAAAGGAATACAAAAGGGAAACAAAACCTATAGACATGGACACGAAATACATGAACACACACACACACACACACACACACACACACACACACACACACACACACACACACACACACACACACACACACACACACACAGAAACAGAAACAACACAAACCATAACAAGAAACAAAAACAACAAAGACAGAAACAAACATTGCAACTACCAAAAGCAAAACTACAAAGAGAAATACACTTGCATCCAATAAAACACACACACACACACACACACACACACACACACACACACACACACACACACACACACCAAGAAAATGACTTTGTTTACACGCGGTCTCAGTAACGAGGAGTAACAAGGAACCACTGAACTACCTCCCCCCCTCCACTCTGATAACTAGATTTGCCTCTGAAATGACGCCCACCGCACTACTTAATGGGTCGGGCGTAGGCACTGAAGAATAAGAGGCTTGGCGGAGAGAGAT
>CM035213.1:2914840-2919840 GCA_020233015.1 Callinectes sapidus | reverse complement strand
GAAGAAAAACAAATAAAACAAAACAAAAAGAAAATCGAAAGAAAATAAGAAAAAGAAGGAAAACAAACAAGACAAAAGAAAAAAATAGAAAAAGCAAAACAAAAGCGAGAAACACCAACAAAATAACGAAGAAATGAGAGCAAAAGAAAAAAAAAGAGAAAGTAAAAAAGTAAAAAAAGTAGAAAAGTAAAAAACGAATAAAACAAAAGGAAACAGGAAACACAAGACAAGGATCAGGGAAGGATATGGAGGAGACAACGATCCTTTAGCCTCAATATAGGATGTGTAGGACTCCCGTGTGAGAGAGTCCTGCAGGATAAAGGCAAGAGAACGTCCGGCCTGTCTTGTAATACCGGTGTTCTATGGTCCAATTAACGTGTGTGTGTGTGTGTGTGTGTGTGTGTGTGTGTGTGTGTGTGTGTGTGTGTGTGTGTGTGTGTGTGTGTGTGTGTGTGTGTGGCGTTATGACCAAAGCCCCTTCTCTGCTTCCTTTCCCTCCTCTTCTTCCTCCTCCTTCTCCTCTTCTTTCTACTCCTTTTCTTCTTCTTCTTCCTCCTCCTTCTTCTCCTCTTATTTCTCCTCCTCCTCCTCCTCCTCTTCTTCTTCTCTTCTTTTTCCTCTTCTTCCTACTCCTCCTCCTCTTCTTCCTTCTCTTTCTCCTTTTCCTCTTCTTTCTACTCCTTCTTCTCTTCCTCCTCCTTCTCCTCCTCTACTTCCTTCTCCTCCTCCATCTTTTCTATTACTATCCTATTTCTATTTCTTCCTGCATCTCCTTCCTAAATGTCACAAAAAAATTTCACAACAAGCAACATCGTAAGAACAAAATAATATCCCCAACATCCTTTTCTTCTGTCATTACTCTACGTTCGTTTTATATTCCTCCTCCTCCTCCTCCTCCTCCTCCTCCTCCTCCTCCTCCTCCCAAGACACAGACCGATTTCACATCTCTATAAGGAAACACACATTAACACACTCCATTTCCCAGTGGCGCTTCAGAACCTAATTGCCTCTGCGTGGTTGGGAATACCTGCGAAGATACACCTGAGCACACCTTACCTCTCCCGCGAACAGCTCTTCATTATACAGCAGCCACAGTCACCCCCCAGCCCTCCCCCCAGACCTTCCTAGTTGTTCGTGGCCTTCCCAAACCCTCCCCTAATGCCCCCACCCACACCCACCCACACCCATACATATCCATACCTATTCTCGATCATAAATGGATAGTTGGATAGTTCATTGGCCTCTGTGTATAGGATTATTAACGTCCTTGTCATCCTATAGATCGTAACAACCACACACACCCACCCACGCCCACCCACACACACCCACACCCACATAGACAAAGCTAATTTAACTTAAACTAACCTAAACTAACTTACTCCACAAAGACAAAGAGATAGATAGATAGCTAGATAGACAAAGATAGATAGATAGTGTACAGAAATATCAATCTTAATACAAAAAAACAATGATAACACAAAAATCAATTGAAAAATAAAACATTACCAAAAAAACATACATTAATCAGAAGAAAAGACACAAAAACAACAGCAACCAAGAACTAAGTAGGTGTGATTACCCAAACACACACACACACACGCACACACACACACACACACACACACACACACACACACACACACACACACACACACACACAATCGAGGTCAAGGATCGGGGCAGTGAGCTCGCGACAACTCACTCGAAAGTCTCATTTAGAAGAGCGAGGGTAGTTAGTCAAGATTATTCTCCTGGAAGCTTGTAATTAACCTCCCAGGGCGCACGGAAGGCAGGCGAGGCAGGCAATCATGACAGGTGGAGCAGCGGCAAGGTGAGTGGTAGAATGCGCAACCCAGACCTCCCCTGCGCACTGTTGGTCAAGAGGAGGAGTCCCGCAAGGTAACATTAAGAACCGCCGCTGTTTATTTCCTTCGTTTTCTTTTGACTTTTTTCGCATTAATAGAGAGGGAGAGAGAAAAACAGAAAGAAAACAATAAAAGATGAAAAAAAATAGTACCAGAAGAAAAATAAAGAGAAAAAAAATGCTCTTCTGTGTATCATAGAGAAAAAAAACACAAGGAAAACAAAAGAATAGAGGTGCAAATGAAGGCTCGTTTCTTTCTTCGCCAAGGAGGAGGAGGAGGAGGAGGAGAAGTGGCAATGAGTCTGGGTTTGGGAGGTGAGGTGGGCTGGTGGGCTGGTGGGCGGGGTGGGTGGGTGTCGTTGTACAAATAGGGGTGTTGAGGTAAGCTATGTTCTATCTGTGTGGTATTGAAACCCATAAAAACGACTGAAACGGCATCCTTGTTCCCTAACGCGGCTGGTGATGGCGGCGGGGCACTTGGTAGGCAGGGGGGCGGCGCGGGCCAGACTTTTATCACCGCGGTTCTGAAAGTTAGACTCAATTTGCTCCGGAGACGCACAGGAGGGCGGCCCGGGGAGGGAAGTTATGGTTATGGGTCCTGGCGGTGTGTGTGTGTGTGTGTGTGTGTGTGTGTGTGTGTGTGTGTGTGTGTGTGAAATGGCGTGCGTAACATCAACGTCTACACACACACACACACACACACTGACACATTCACACATCATCAAAAAGCGCAACACAATTTATTTCCTTGACAACCTCACTAAAATGTCCTCGCTGAGTTTACACATAATACATACCATCATTCTTTGCTTCCTCCTCCTCCTCCTCCTCCTCCCCCTCCTCCTCCTCCTCCTCCTCCTCCTCCTCCTCCTCCTCCTCCCAGCGGGGCGCACACACTCCTCTGTCGCGAACAATGATAATGAAACAACCTCAGGAATGAAAAACTAATGCACTTCTTTTTCTTTTTTTCTTTTTTTTCTACCGCCTCATCATTCCACACCCTTCAAATGTGATATGATACTATTACCCCCCCTCCCCCCCTCCCCCCCTCTCTCTCTCTCCGGTAGCTAAGATGTATATTAAAGCGTCTTCAATATTCCTTCTCCTCCTCCTCTTCCTACTCCTCTTCCTCCGCGCCTCTACACACGCACACTAACTTTCCCGCATTCCAAAATCGACGCGGGTGAACCTTACGATGTCTTGCCACTGTCCATTGCATTCCACTTGACGCGAACACATACCAGACGGCCTTCCTACATGCCTCCCTTGCCTTCCCCTCGGCTCGGGCATGCGTGGTGGCGGCGGCCGATGAAGCAATGCGCGAATATTAAGAGGCAAGGTAAACGCACACGCTTCTGGTATGCGTCCCGGTGGTTGCATAATGGAATGACCAATGGCAGGGCTCAGCTGGTGGCGCGTCCCCTGCCTCTAAGTATGCGCTGGGCAGGTGCATCGCTCGCCAGGTGTAATGATCAATGTTTCCTGTCAGTGTGGATTTAACTTGATTACATCCTCTTGCTGACGTGAGGGTGGAAGGTGGAGGGTGGAGGGGTTAGCAGTGAGGGTGGTAGAGCGACACTGGTTATCAGAAACGCTTTGGTCAGTATACTTAAACACTTTGCTCTCTCACTACGACTATTTTCCAAGATCACAGAATCGACTAGCCAGATTTTCAAGACGGTTTCTCCTTGGCCCGTATTCTTAAACACTTTGCTCTCTCACCACCACAATTTTTCCTTATAATAAACTGGAAATATTGCCAATCCATCACCAGAATCATAAAAATACCCTCAAAAACGTAACTATCTTCAACTTTGGAAAATAGTGATGGTGAGAGAGCAAAGCGTTTAAGTATTTGCTCTCTCACCAGAACAATTTTCAAAGGCCACAGAGATGATTAGCGTTGTTTGCAAGAGCGTTTCTCCAGTTAATAAAGTGGAAATCTTGTCACTCCGCCTATAGAACCTTAAAAAACACCAGAAAAAACTCGTGTCAACTTGAATAAAGCTTTGTGAAATGTAGAGATGAAGTACTGAAGAGTTTGAGAATAGGAGCGTGGTGATGGTGGTGGTGGTGACGGTGGTGAGTGAGTGAGGTAAATAGGTACATGAAGCAACCCTTACGCAATATAAAGGTTTAGATTCCCTCTCCCTTCCCTTATTACTTCCCAGTCATCATGTGAACTTTCATTACCACCACCACCACCACCCTCAACCAGCCAACCAACCAACCAACCAGCCCTTTCGTCAAATTTATAAAGCCACGGTGTCTGGTGGACGGCGCCTACCTGCTAGCACTTGGTATGCGCAGAGCGGCGGGGGCGTCAGTTAGCGCAGCGCAGCGTGTATACTGACCTGTATTTATGAGCTCCTGACTCGGGCGGTGACTGTAAAGGGTGCAGGGCGAGGCGGGTCCCAGGGTGGGTGGCGAGGCTCCCCAGCGTGAAGGAGAGACCCGTGGGAAGTCAAGGGGAGTTGCTGAGGTGAAATGAAAATGGATTGACGTAATAGTAACAGACACAGACAGACAGACAGACCTTCGGGAAGTGAGGAAAGGAGCGGGAGGAGGAGGCGAAAGAAGAACAAGAACAAGAACAGGAAGAAGAACAAGAACAAGAACAAGAACAAGAAGAATAAGAACAAGAACAAGGAGAGCAAACACAAGAAGGAGAACAACAAGAACAAGAATACGAACAAGAAGAACAACAAGGAAAACAAGAACAAGAAGAGGTAAGGGGGAAGAAGACAAAGAAAGAAGTGATTTGTTTAAGCGGTATAAGAACGAAAGGAGTAAAGAAAAAGAGACACATTTTACATTTTCTTTACATTGACTTTCACCAACACAATCAAAACACAATCAAACACAAGCAAACTCATAATCATTTTCCTCCCCTCTCCCCCCCTCCCCCCCACAACAAAAACAAACTCTCCCACCCCCCCTTCCCCCCTATCCCTCTCCCCTTACAGCAACACACAATAACAGGGTGTCAACATTCCCAACTGAAACAACAACAACAACAACAACAACAGGACAAACCACTGCATTCAAAAGTTCAAAGGGTTATTATTTTTTCCAGGATTTTCAACCAACATGTAATTTGGGGAGAGAGAGAGAGAGAGAGAGAGAGAGAGAGAGA
>CM035213.1:2906211-2914820 GCA_020233015.1 Callinectes sapidus | reverse complement strand
GGGGGGGGGGGGAGATAAATAAATATAAAGAAGTTTCTCATGACGTGAAATAGAAATGGGAAGAAAGAATGCAATAGAGGAAAAAAAAGGAAGAAATCAGACACTTTTACCGTTACTGTTGAAGAAGAGGAAGAATTGGAGGAGGAGGAGGAGGAGGAGGAGGTAGGAGTTCATTTTCTTTTCCTCTTTTCAATATACTTTTTTTCTTAACCACCACCACCACCACCGCCACCACCACCGCCACCCCCACCACCACCACCACCACCACCTTCGTTATCACCTCAGACCTTAAAGTTCTCTCTGTTCTCCCTTTCCTATCTCTCATCTCCTCCAATATCATCTAACCGCTTCCTCCTCCTCCTCCTCCTCCTCCGCAGCATAAAGAAGAGGAGGAGGAGGAGGAGGAGGAGGAGGAGGAGGAGGATTAACACTTCGAAGCTCCATTTTTAACGAAACTTGAGATCGAAACCTTCAACTCCCACGCCCTAAAAGATTTGCGTGGGAGGTGCTCTCTCTCTCTCTCTCTCTCTCTCTCTCTCTCTCTCTCTCTCTCTCTCTCTCTGATAACGCGTCTCTAATTCATAAAAAAGACGAAAAAACACATCTTCTTCTTCTTCTTCTTCTTCTTCTTCTTCGCAGGTGTAACTCATTATTTTGATCCCATACCAGTGTCGTGAATTTATAAAGGCGGAAATCTGCATGTAAATATTGGTTCCAGACGCCTTTATGTGCCCAGTGACGTAAGGTGTTCTTATATTTCGTTATTCATTTGTTTTTATTTGTTATTTTCTTTGTTTATTTTGTGTTTTGATTTTTTTTTTTTTTTTTTTCAGGTTTCATATTATGGGAAGGAAAGTTTGTGGTTTTATTTTATTATTACATTTTTCTTTTTTTCTTGTTTCTGATGATAATAGTTTTGTTTTGCTGTAATTTCATCATTCATTTATTTTCTTCCTCTTTTCTTCCTTTTTTTTGTAATTTCGGGTATAATTAGTGTCATTATTATCTTTTCTTCTCTTCTTTTTTTCTTGTTTTCATTCATTTCACTTTAGTTTTGCTGTAATAGCATGTGAAATTTCTTCCTTTGTGTATTTTCTTCTTAATTTCTTCTTTTTTTCACTTTCTTATATACTTAGCGTCATTGTTTTCTTCTCTTTTCTTCTTTTTTTCCTATTTCACCAATTTTAGTTTCATTTTTGCTATAATATTACGTGAAATTTCTTCCTTTATTTATTTCCTTCTTTTCTTCTTCTTTACGTTTCCCTGTATATATTAAGCATCATCATTTTATTTTCTTCTTTTACTTATCCTCATTGACAGTTTCCACGTTCCCTCCCCCCCTCTTCTTTTTTTTTTCTCCTTCTCTCTTCCTCCTCCTCCTCCTCCTCTTCCTCCTCCTTTCAATGTTCTCTTCTTCCCTTTTTCCCTTTCCCTCTATTGTTCAGTTAATCGATCCATCAACTAATCCTCTTAATATGCTTGCTGCCCTTCTCTTCCCTCCTTCGTTACCTTTTTCCTCTATTTCCTCTTTCTATTTTCCTTATCGAGTTTTATCTATCTTCATCTTTTTTCACAGTTCATGCCATTTTTTTCTTTCTTTTCTAATTCATGGATTTATTTTCATGTTTTCTTTCTCTTTCTTCATTAGTTTTTTCTTCAGTTTTTTTTTCTTTCTGCTTTCTTTCTCAGGTTTTATCTATCTTCATCTTTTTTTCACCGTTCTTGCTACTGTTTTCTTTTTATATATATTCATGTTTTCAGTTTTATATTATTTTCTTTCTCTTCCCTCCTTCGTTGGCTTTTTCTCTGTTTCCTCTTTCTACTTTCTTTATTCGGTTTTATCTATCTTTTATCATTTCAATCATTCATGTTACTGTTTTTTTTCTTATTCCTGCATTTATTTTTATTATTTTCTTTCTCTTCCCTCTTTCGTCATTTTTTCTTCTGTTTTCCTTCTACTTTCTTTATCCTATTTTATCTATTCTAATTTTTATGGTTCATGTCTTTTTTTCAATATTTCTAAGTTTATTTTCACATTATTTTCTCCTACTGTCCCCCATCCTCTTCTCCCTAAAAACCATTCCTACATATTTTTTTACTAATTCACTCATTTGCTTCGTTCTTCCTCCCTTCTTTTCCTTCACCCTCCCTTAAGTTTCCTGTTTCTGTCCCATCATTTTCTCCCTGCAGTGAAAGCCTATCTCTATTTTTTCCCTAATTCACTCATTTTCTTACTTTTTACTTTTTTTTACTTACTTTTTACTTACTTTTTACTTTTTTTACTTACTTTTTACTTTTTTCATTCATTCTTCATCCCTTCACTCAATCTCCCTTCAAACTTTCCTCCTTTTCCTTCACCCTCCCTTAACTTTCCTCCCTCCCACTGCCCCATCCTCCTCTTCTCCCTGCATTGAAACTATATCACACTATATTTCCCTGCCCTATTCACTCACTCCCTCTCTCTTCCTCGCTCTCCCTCGCTCTCCCTCAGTTTACCATCTCACCCTTAAGAGGATTTCGTCAGTCCCTCCCAGAGAAATACGACCCTTCTTTATTAATTGGGATGGTTCGGATGGTTTAGTAGCAGAAGACCTTTCATTCATCCACATAACTCCACCCCGTAACTGTTCTATCCACATGCACACGGGGAAGTGGATAGAAGTGGAAGGAAGGAGTGAGGGAAGAGGTGGAAGAGAAGTTGATATGCTAAGCTAAGAGGATTAAAGAGTTTCCTGCAGTGGAGGGAGGAAGGGAGGGAGGGAGGGAGGGAGGGAGGGAGGGAAGAAGGGAAGGGAGAGAGGGAAAGAGAGAAGAAAGGAAGAATTGGGAAAGGAGAAATGAAACAAGAAGGGAAAAAAATAAAGTTAGGAAAACGAAAGATAAGAATATTTAGGAAAAAGACAAATGAGAAAGGGAATAATGGAAAAAGAAGAAAGAAGAAACGAGGGTTAGGAATTGAAGGGAAGAAAACAGAGGAAGAAGGAGGAAAGGGAGGAAAGGGGAGAGAAAGGGAAGGAAAAGAAGGGAAGGGAAGAGAAGAGAACAGAGGAGGGAGGGAGAAAAGAGAGG
This sequence comes from Callinectes sapidus, assembly GCA_020233015.1. Taxonomy (NCBI): domain Eukaryota; kingdom Metazoa; phylum Arthropoda; class Malacostraca; order Decapoda; family Portunidae; genus Callinectes; species Callinectes sapidus. Next base: position 2,911,751 of record CM035213.1, on the reverse strand, counting down.
AAAAGGGGAGAGAGAAAGGGAAGGGAAGAGAAGGGAAGAGAAGAGAACAGAGGAGGGAGGGAGGAAAGGGAGGAAAAGGGGAGAGGAGAAAGGAGAGGGAAGGGAAGGGAGGTAGGAAAGGGAGGAAGGAGGGAGTAAAGGGAGGGGAGGGAGGGGAGGGAGGAGGAAGGGTGAGAGAGTGACTAAGACATGAATAAGGATTAGTGACAAGAGTTTATAGTGTAATCCATGAGTGATTTGTTTGGTCAGGATTAAAAGTGTTTGGTGTCTTTTTGTTGTTGTTGTTATTGTTATTGTTGTTGTTTGCATGGAAGAGGAACGAAAGAAGTAGAGAGGGAGTGGTAGTGTTCGTTGTTGTTATAGTTATAGTTGTTGTTCTTGTTGTTGTTGTTGTTGTTGTTGTTTGCATGGAGGAGGAACGAAAGAAGTAGAGAGGGAGTGGTAGTGTTTGTTGTTATAATTGGTGTTGTTATTGTTGTTCTTGTTCTTGTATAAATTGTACTTCTTGTCTACTACTACTGCTATCCTTTGTTTCTTCCTTCTCTCCTTACTTCCTTCCCTTCATTCTCTCATCGCCCCTTCTTTTACAATTCCTATCTTTACTTCCTTCAGTTTTTTTTAACCTTTCCTTCCTTTTCTTTCTTTGTTCCTCTTTTCCTTCCCTTCCTTTCTTTTTTTCTTCTTTTTGTTACTCTTATTTGCTTACTACTTTTAATTTTTGTATAGTTTTCTACCACTACTACTACTACTACTACTACTACTACTACGACAACCTAACCTAACCTAACCTAACCTAACAGTCACAAGAACCACAATTAACACCAAACTAAACACAAGGAACAATAAGGAACAAAGTCACGTGGTTAGACAAGTTTTAGCCCAGCACGTGCATCATTCAAGACTCCTCACGTGCTGTAGTCCGAGTCAGCACGTGTTGAAGGCCGAGTCAGCACGTGCAGCATGGCTAGACACGTGCTGAGCTTTGTGTTGCTGAGGGCAGTATTTATAACACTTCCTAATCTGACAAAGAGGATTTTAAGGGTTCTGATTTACAAGGGAGGTTCATATTTGGTGCCTGGGAAGGTTCAGTAGTAGTAGTAGTAGTAGTAGTAGTAGTAGTAGTAGTAGTAGTAGTAGTAGTAGTAGTAGTAGTAGTAGTAGTAGTAGTAGTGGTGGTGGTGGTGGTGGTGGTGGTGGTTGTTAGTGTTTGTTTTTTCCTCCTTTTCCAGTCTCTATTACCTCCCTTCTCCCCTTTTTCCCTCTCCCTCCCCTCCTCCTCCTCCTCCTCCTCCTCCTCCTCCTCGTCCTCCTCCTCCTCCTCCTCCTCCTCGTCCTCTTTTCCCCTCAGCACGTGTCTGGCCGGAGGTGATCGTGTGATGTCAGAGAGAGAGAGAGAGAGAGAGAGAGAGAGAGAGAGAGAGAGAGAGAGAGAGAGAGACTGAACACAAATTTCAACCCAATACTTTACGAAAAAACATAACTTAAAGAGAGAATTGACTTTTGTTATTCCTCCTCCTTCTCCTCCTTTTCCTCCTCCTCCTCGTCCTCCTCCCGTGGGGCTGCTGGTGCTAAGGGCGTGCTCCCCCCTGGCAATGGCCGTGCCCTCGGGAGCTTCCACCATTGTCAAGTGTCCTCGTTAGCCTTTATGGGTCGCGGCACGCCTTGTTACCTTTTATGGAGTGTGAGGTTATGACGCTTAGGCTCGTCCACCACCCCTCCCTCGCAAGGCTCCGTGATGTGTTGGGGTGTGGAGGGGTGGAGGGGTGGTGGGTGGTGGGTGTGTGTGTGTGTGGTTCTCTCCGGTTTTCCTTCCTCTCCTTTCTTCCTTCCTTCCTTCCTTCCTTCCTTCTTTCCTTTCTTTTTTTCGTTTTCTTTCTTTCTTCCTTCCTTCCTTCCTTCCTTCCTTCCTTTTTTACGTTCTCTTTCTTCCTTCCTTCCTTCCTTTTTTACGTTTTCTTCCTTTCTTCCTTCCTTCCTTTCCTATTCTTTCCTTTCCTTTTTTCGTTTTCTTCCTTTCTTCCTTTCTTCCTTCCTTCTCTTACTTTTTTCATGTTCTTTCTATTTCTTTTCTGTGATTCTCCTACATTCCCTTCATTTTCTTCTTCCGTTCCGTTATTAATTCTTTCATATTCTTTTCCTTCCTTTTTATTTACTGTAGTTTTCCTTCTCTCCTCTTACTTTCTTCGTCTTCTTCCTATTTTTTTTTCTGCGGCTCTCCTTTCCTCCTTCTCTCCTTTCTTCATTCGTTCCTTCGTTCTTTTCTTCCTTTCTTTTTTTTTCCTGCTGCACGTCTCTCCTCTTAGTTTTTCTTCTTTCTTTTGTTTCCTTTTTTTTTCCCTTTATCTGCGTTTCTGCTTTCCTCACTTCCTTCCTTCTTTCCTTCGTTCGTTGCTTTTCTTTTTTTATTTCTTATTTTTGTCAGGTTATAAGTTGTCCTTCCTTCCTTCCTTCACTTCCCTCCTTCCTTTACTTTATTTTCCTCCTTTTTCTTCATTTAATTCTCATCTTTCCTTTTTTCCCTGTCTATAAAAGTGAACTGTTCTGTCTTTCCTTATTTTCTTCCTTTCATTCATTCATTCATTCACTTTCCCTATTTTTATTCCTTTTTCCTTCATTTTTTCCAGTATTAACAGAGAGAACAGTAAATCTTAAGTACCTGACGAGATAATGACTTAAGTACAACAACAATTTCTGGACTTTGAGAAGGATTTTAAGACTGGAAAATTGTCTAAGAGAAATTTACATACTTGAAAATCCACTAATACGAACCCTGTCTCTCAAGATATAACGAAAAAATAAAGATGGTGATGATGATGGTGGTGGTGATGGTGGTGGTGGTGACTGACAATAACAGTGGTGATGGGACGAAGTTTGTTTGCGTGGCGTTAACAAGAGAAGAAGGTGGTGGTGGTGGTGGTGGTGGTGTTGGTGGTGTTGCAATGGTGGTAAGCGCGTGTTCTCTTTGTCAACACCAGTCAACACCACTCACCGGGAGAAGGTATCGATATTAGGCAATAGTGTGTATTTAGAATGCATGTTTTATTTCACAAGATGGAGACAACGACGAGAGAGAGAGAGAGAGAGAGAGAGAGAGAGAGAGAGAGAGAGAGAGAGAGAGAGAGAGAGAGAGAGAGAGAGAGAGAGAGAGAGAGAGAGTGTGTGTGTGTGTGTGTGTGTTTGTGTAGGGCGGAGTCTTATCCACTAGAAGGAATAAATAGGGGGGAAAAAACTGTTTATTTTCACATTATTTGCATTTTCCCAACATAAATGTCTCCCTTTTTCTTTCTCTTTTCAGCGGTGAAGGTTTTTTTTCTTTTCTTTCTTTCTTTTTCTTACTTTCCTCCATTCTTTAAAAACTTCATTAGAACGGGCGAGTGTTTTATGTGAGTCTAAATCATACACACACACACACACACACACACACACACACACTAGTAATATATCTCCCAACACAAACTTCAAGAAATAAAATCGGACACGAAGTACTAACGCGTAAGTAATAACCATAAACAGAACGGTAAAAGTAATAATGTATAGATCATTAGAGGATTTGATTCTACAATATAATTACAACACCCACCATACAAAGGAAAGCCAAGCAGCAGCAGACCTTTTGGTCCTTTCCATAGAATTATTACCTGCCAGACAGACAGAGAGAGAGAGAGAGAGCAACCCTACCTCCATACACACACACACACACACACACACACACACACACACTTATCCAGCTTTTAGTTTTGGGGTTCATTTTTACTTTGTCCTCGTCCCTGTACACCCCAGCAACTCCTGACGGTGGACACACACACACACACGGACACACACACACGGACACACACACACATGCTCCCTTCCCTTCCCTTCCCTCCCCGGCGCCGCGTCTCCCTTTGTCCACGTTCGTACGAAGCGACATATCTGGACAGTGTCATTCTTTTCCACTTGTCATAGTCGCTGTGCATGTTTTATTCATTCGGTGACGTCACGGCCAATCACAGGGCAGGGTAAAGTGTGGCCCCGCCCCGCTGGCCACACCGGAGCGCCTCATTGGCCGGGACCATTTGATGTCACCACAATCTCGTGAGCATGAGCCTGATACCGCGACGCCTGATGTATTTTCCGATTGTTTTCTTCCTCCTGATCATTTTTTTGCATCTTTTTTTCTTCTGAAGGGGTCGGGTGGTGTGGGCCGAGTCACCGCCACGCCGCGCCTCCACACGCAAGGGCGCGCCACATCCACCGGGGCCTGGGGGTGGAGGGAGGGAGTTCCCGCCGCCTATCTCAGCACGAGTCAGTGTGAGATAAGATCGAAAAGCGCACGGAGAGGCGGCGGAAGGGTGGCCCGCCGCCTCGATGCCCCCGCCATCTTACGGGCGGCTGGGGACCCACAAGGAAACATTACTCATCTTGGGGCGACACTCGGACCCTCCCCCGGGGTACTCCAGGGGACAGCGTTGCCAGTTGAGCATACCGGAGAAGCAGCGTTACCAGCATCACACATCCTTTCCCTTCCCAGCCTCCCCCAGTCCCCCAGTACCCCCAGTCCGCGGCCGCCATCACCCCCCGTGGATGTCTCCGTAAATCATGGCAAACAGAAAAGTTGAGGGAGACTACGTGAGCTCAACGCACTGGTGGGTTTATGAGTGGCGGCAGCGCTGCTCGTTTACCAGGGCTTTAGGGAGGAACGCGGCCTTAATGCGTACTCTATAAAAGCTTAATGTAGCGCGACACGGCCAAAATATTGCGAGACAGAGAGAGAGAGAGAGAGAGAGAGAGAGAGAGAGAGAGAGAGAGAGAGAGAGAGAGAGAGAGAGAGAGAGCTGGAGGGTGAAGGGCGGAAAGACTTGCTGGTTATCTAAACGTTCCTACAAAAATGCACGATGGAACACTAGAAACACAGTTCTTATCCGACACAGCGCTTTACAACACGAGAGAGAGAGAGAGAGAGAGAGAGAGAGAGAGAGAGAGAGAGAGAGAGAGAGAGAGAGAGAGAGTCTACAAAAGACAATTTTCCTCCCAAGAGAAAGCCACAATCTCAAATTTTCCTTCATTGTTTCCTTTACCAAGATGAAGAAGCAACTCAACTGGAAAATAAATCACTGGCAGTCTGCAGTTTTGTTCTTTGTTCCCTTTAAGACGAAGACAACAGGTGGAAAATAAGTCACAGTTACTGAATAGTTACCGAAGACAAAAAATCATCATAATCTTCAGTCCACCTGTCATTTCCACATTATTCCCTTCCTGAGACGAAGAAAATAGGTACAAAATAAGGCTCGTATTCCTAAACACTTCTGTGCTTCACCTCCATAATTTCAAAAAGGCTTGATTTAAATTTACACGAGTTTTTAATGTGTTTTTATGGTTCTAGAGGCAGAGTGACATGATTTATACATTAGTTACTGGAAAAACACTCTTGAAAACCCCGTTAGTCATCTCTGTGCCCTTGAAAAATGGTCGTTTCTGAATACCAAAGTCACCATTAATAGTTACCGAAGACAAAAATAATAATAATAATAATAATCTTCCATCCACCTGTGACTTTTCTT
>CM035213.1:2901211-2903711 GCA_020233015.1 Callinectes sapidus | reverse complement strand
AGAAAAAAGTTAACAATCATGAAAAAAACTAAGAAATCATTAACGAATAAGGAGAAAAGTTACAGAGAGGAGGTTACCAGTAATAAAAAAAAGACTTAGAGAAATATGAACATACGTAAAGAAAAGGGAAAAGAAAATAACAACATGGCAGACAGGGAAAGAAAGAGAGAGGGCAGAAAAGGAAAAGAAACAGAAGGAAACAGAAGGAAAAGTAACAATATGGCGGACAGAATAAGAGAGAGAGGACAGAAAAGGAAAAGAAACAGAAGGAAAGAGAAGGAAAAGTAACAACATGGCGGCGGACAGGGTAAGAGAGAGAGAGAGAGAGAGAGAGAGAGAGAGAGAGAGAGAGAGAGAGAGAGAGAGAGAGAGAGAGAGAGAGAGGCCTCATGTAACAGTTCCGCTCCTTTGCCCTTTGTTATCTTCCCATCACAGACAGGTGCGCCTCTACACGCCCTTCCTTTCACCTGGAGAACCCACCCTCACCCACCCTCACCCACCCTCACCCATCTGTCACCCATCTGTCACCCATCTTTCGTTTTTCTTCTTCCTTTTTCTGTCATCCGTTAATCTTTTTTTTTTCGTTTTCTTGTTTTCTTCCATCCACAGTCGTCTATCTTTCACTCACTGTCTTTCTATTAATCTACTGTCATCCATTCACCCACACTCACCCATCATCACCTATCTGTCATCCATCTTTCATCCAGTGTCATCTATTTTTCACCCATCTTTCACCCACTGTCTTTCTACCAACCTACTGTCACTCTTTCACCCACCCTCACCCATCTTTCACCCACCTGTCACCCACCTGTTCACCTATCCTCACCCATCTGTCTTTTTTCAACCCTCCTGTCTTCCTTTCTTCCTTTCTTTACTATCTACCAATCCTTTTCCTGTTCTCCTGTCTTCTTTTCTTCCTTCCTTTACTATCTACTCACTGGGAAAAATAATGTCTTTGTTAATTCCCTAAAAAAGAAAGTCTGAGAAAATAAATAGAAAAGATGACAATAATTCACACTTTTAACTTACACACACACACACACACACACACACACACACACACACACACACACACGCACGCACGCACACAGCAGCGCCTCACCTCCTATAAGCGCCCTGACCCCACAAGTCTCCTCTTCCTGTCACTAGTTAGAGGTGATGATTAATTTTAGGTGACACAACGATCGGTTATCTCCATACCTCCTCCTTCCTCCTCTTCCTCCTCTTCCTCTTCCTCCTCTTCCAGTTTTAATACGAGTGAAAATAAATGTCTAAAAAACCGTATTTAACCTCTAAACATCGAATAGGGAAGGGAAAGATGGATGAAAGACCAGAGAAAGTAGGTGGAAGTGGAGGAGGAAAGAACAGATGGAAGAGACAGGAGTGGAATGTGTATGGGTGAGGTGGATGAGTGAAGAGAAAAGCGGTGCGGGAGAAAGTGGAGCGGTGTGGAGTGAAGGGGATTGAATGGGAATGTATGGAAAGTAAAGAGGATTAAAGGAAGGTGGAGGAGGGTGGAAGGAACTGTATGGAAGGTAGAAAGAAAGAGAAAAATAAATAAAATGATTGGAAAGTATTGAATGAGAAGTGGAAGTGGAACAGAGATGGAAAACAAGTAGAGAAGGATTGAAAAAAAATGGAAGAGATGAAAAACAAGACAAAAACAGTCAAAATAATAGGAAAAGAGTTAAAAAAAAGTGGAACAGAGATGAAAAACAAGTAGAAAAGGATTGAAAAAAAGTGGAAGAGATAAAAAAACAAGAGAAAAACAGTCAAAATAAGAGGAAAAGAAAAGAGTTGAAAAAAAGTGGAACGAAGATGAAAAACAAGTGGAGTAGAGACCAAATAAGTGGAGCAGATCATCCTCCACGTGAAGACGCAACTCCTATCACCACCAGATCGCACAACCAATCCACGACACTGAATTAATCACCCACCAATCACAAACCATCACCTGCCGGACGCTTCCCCCCACCCTCCCCCACCCTCACCCTCCCCCACCTCCCCCCACACCTTCCTTCCGTCTCCTAAACGTCCCCATACATCTTATTTACCTTCAGACTTCATTTCAATCAGGCGAGGTAATTATCCGCCCCACCAGCTTCCGCCGTTCAATAAATAAATTCACTTCTCGCTCGATATGGGATCCAATACCGCCCCACCGCCACCGCCAACACTCATTAATGGGATCCGAAACCATAAAACTTTTCTCCTTCTCTTCCTCCAGAAATAAGATGTTGCTCTTTACTTCCCATTTCACCAATAAAAGAGGGAATGGTAATGATGATGATGATGATGATAAAAAAAGAGAGAGAGTATTAATGGTATAAATTAAAGAAAGCTATGGAAGTTAAGAGGTTTATTGAGTGTAGAGGGAAAAAAATATGTACGAAAGAGAGAGAGAGAGATAGAGATAGAGATAGAGATAGATAGATAGATAATTTATTGACCACAGTTTGCTATATAACTAAACTTAATATGAACGGAAACTTAAAATGAA
>CM035213.1:2888711-2896211 GCA_020233015.1 Callinectes sapidus | reverse complement strand
CCGTGCATTATTTATTAGGTTGGGTTTAGTTTAATCAGGGGACTTTATTACCGGGAAGAGGAGGAGGAGGAGAACGAGGTGGTGGTAGTAGTAGTAATAGTAGTAGTAGTAGTAGTTGTTGTTGTTGTTGTTGTTGTTGTTGTTGTTGTTGTAGTAGAAGTGTCACAAACAAAAACAATAACAATGATAATAATGACAATGATGATAACAATAATAATGGTGATGATAACAACACTACCACCAACAACAACAAACACACAACCTCAACAACACAAATAAAACGAAAAACAAGCCAAATAACCACACCCAACCTAACCCAACCTAACCTAACCTAACCTAACCTAACCTAACACGGGAAGGATTCGAAGGACAAGCCAGTCTTATCCCCCCATCAGCCTCCACGTGCCCCTTTCCTGCCTGAGGGACGGAGGGCAGGAGCTGAGGAGGAGGGGGGCAGGGGTGGACAGGGGGGGCAAGGGATGGACAGGGGGGTGGCAGGGATGGACAAGGGGGTGGGGCAGCGTTCCCTTTCTCCGGAGCCCCAGGTGAGTCAAAACAAGGGACAAGAAAGGTAATTGGACAGAGGAACGTGAGTGATGGCAGGTATGTGTACAGGTATGCTAGGGACGGCCATGTTTCACTGGGCCTACTGAAGTGGTAGTAGTAGTAGTAGTAGTAGTAGTAGTAGTAGTAGTAGTAGTAGTAGTAGTAGTAGTAGTAGTAAAAGTCACGGTAGCAACAGAAATGGTAGTACATCGTAGCACAAACAGTAATTAACAACGTAAAGTAATAGTTAATAGTTAATAAAATCGTTATCAAACTTCCACCACATTTCAAGCCGCTGCCAAACTCTGAGCGGTAAGGAGAGGTATACACAACAATGAACTGTACTGTACTATAACGAAAACTTTAACTCGGTATACGCCGGTAAGATGAAAGACGCAATATACTAAAACAATTCACCAGTTTACAATCTTGTGTCTGTTTTTCTCATTCATTCATTATACCACGTCATTTTTCTTTTCTTTTTTCCCCTCAGTAGTACAGTCGAAGTCACAAGTTATATCCTTCGTTACCATATTGAACTGTCACCATCTTAATCTCTTCTCCCTTCACCGGCATCTCACACTCAAGACTCCCAGCTATTCAAAACTTTCTTCTTCCTTTTCTCTTTTTCCATTAGTACAGTTGAGGTCACAAATTGTATCCTTACCAACTTAATCTCTTCCCCGTCACCATCATCTCACACTCTCTCAAGCCTCCCCGCTACTTAAACCAACAATTATAAAGCTCCCTTCTTTTCACCCCCCTATTCTTCCCTCTATCCCCACTTCCCCCGTCCCCACCTTTCCTCTATTTGATTCTGATTCTGGCAACAATTCATAGAGCAGCGGGACACACCTTATGACCGCCACTGTACGTCCATCCCCCGCCAGTGCCTCCTTCAGTATTCAGAGTGTAGGTCCATCGCTTGTTTTTGCTTTCCTAATAAATGAACAAGTTAATTAGCACGTAATGTTACCTGGCGGGCATGTCTGATGAAGCTTAATGAGGGATGATTAAACTGGTGCATTACTTTCGTTTTCTTTCACGTACACAAGCTACTAGAAGCCTTTCAGGGGGTGCTTATTAAATCCGATCATCCAGGTAACTATTCATTATTCAGTAAGGATGAGTGAAATCTGCGCATCGGTAAATGTTAAGACAAAGGTTGATAAAGAAACTGATCGAATGTGACTACCATTTCGACTGAGGCTCCGTTGAAGACTATACACACACGTCAAAAATATACATTGAGAAAATAAATAAATAGTAAAGGAAATACATGAAGAAAAAACAAAAGAAAGACGAAAGGAACAATGAAAAATACAAGAAATCATGACAAAAAGAGGAACGAGAAACCAAAAAACACCAAACAATTCACAAAATAAAGAAAAGAAAGAGGAAAAAAGTACAAAATAAGAGAGAGGGGGGAGGGGGGGAGAATAAATAGATCAAAGAAAAAAAAAAAAAAGGACGGTAGGAATGAAAATACAGTAAACCTTAACAAAGTAACGAGTAACGAGAAACCTGAAAACAAACCATAAAACAAAGAAAAAGAAAGAAAAAAACGTACAAATAAGAGAGGGAGGGAGAAGAAGAGGAGGAGAGAGAAGGAGAGAGAGGGAGGGAGAAAGAAGAAAGGAGCAAAAGAGTTTAGTTAATGGGGCGAGCACTCGTGTTAGCATACAATGGACAATATTCCTTCCATAATTGCGGTGCGGGTCAGTCCAGCCATCACCATAAACCATCCCTCCGCTGCTGCTACGTAAGATGGCCACCCGCATAATGTATTGACCAATTAGATGCAAAATTAGATTCACAGTTGTAAATTTCGCCAAAGGGATTGTCCGTAGGTCTAATTTTGTAAGATTCACGGTGGGGCTGTGTATAAGTCAGGCTTTCAGGACTTAGCAGAGACTTATGGGTGTTCTGGCTCAGGTAACAAAGACTAAAGGTATATTATCTCTCTCTGATGCTCACGTAAATCTTTGTCTTACTACCAATTGCTGTAATATGGGGATTAAATAATATTACGATGGGTGGAGGGAAAAAAGAAGGAAGGTTTATTGCTATACTGACAGGTGGAAGGCGCACGGGTAAGCAATGGAGGAGGCTGCTGCTGCTGCTGATGATGATGATGATGATGATGATGCCTTTACCTGCCCGCGCGGAGGCTGACCAGGGAAGTTCATCATTGGACAGGTAAATTGTGGAAGGGAACACGTTAGAGAGTTTCAGCTTTTGACCAGCGTGAAAATGGTGGTGGTGGTGGTGGTGGTGGTGATGGTGATGGTGGTAGTGATGATGGTGGTGGTGGTGGTAATGGTGGTGGTAATGGTCGTCTAATATAGCCAAAAAAAAATATTATAAAACACTAATTTCATCTTATACATAATATTATAAAGTTACCAAATCCTGGGCGTGTTCTAGACCAGAGGCAGACAGTGACTATAATTACTGCAATCTAAACTGGCACTTTTGTGTAACCTTCAGTTGGCCACTGCACCATTGCCACACTCTCTCTCTCTCTCTCTCTCCAAGTCGTTACCCTCTAAGAGAGAGAGAGAGAGAGAGAGAGAGAGAGAGAGAGAGAGAGAGAGAGAGAGAGAGAGAGAGAGCTCGTGACGTAGCAATGGTGGGTTGGTGGACTCCCCCGGCCGGCTCAAGGTCACACAAAGCTGCCAGTTAAGATGCTACGGCTGACTCCTGACTAACTCACGGATTTCCCCACCCCCTACAACGGTCAGGCATTTTACGAGTATATAGAACACAGACCCAACCTTAACTCTTTCACTGCGATACGAGGCAATTACCATCACCAATAGCAATGCACGAAATCTTCATTAGCATCTGAGAGAAAGGAAAGCATGAAAAAAAAGTACATTTCGCAATTTCTACCAAGTTTAAAGAATTCATGTAACTATGGAACAAATAAAGATGTGGCAGCGTAATCAGTTATTAGGGAAAGACAGGGCAAATAGCAGTGAAAGAGTTAACTTGAGAACACGTGCAATATTACACTACCTTGCTGCAGCAGAGACACACATACTGCCACTGTCCACACTGAGAGAACACAACTGAGATTGATCTGAGCCACCATCACTCCTCCCCACACCTCCTCTCCTACTAAGCATCAAGGTGACTTCAAGCGGTTCAGGACGGTATCGAACAGTCACTATGATATGAGTAGTGAGTCGGTTCTCTTTGTCCCCGTTATTCTGTTCCGTCTCTAGACACACTCCTTACTTTTGTTGGAAGTTTTAAAAGGCCACCCAGATGACTAGTAGTAGTAGAACAACAACAACAACAACAACAACAACAACAACAACAACAACAACAACAACAACAACAACAACAATAACGAGAATATTCTATCATACCAGAGAGAGAGAGAGAGAGAGAGAGAGAGAGAGAGAGAGAGAGAGAGAGAGAGAGAGAGAGATTGAAGGCTATTGAAAAGAAAAGGGAAAAAACTGAGACTAGACATAAACAAACATGAAAATAACATTAAAACATAGCAAAACAACCTAAGTACAACAAAAACAACAAAAAATAGACAAATCAACAAAAACATCAAGATACACAATTATAAAAGGACACTAAACAAACAAACAAACAAACAAACAAACAAACAAGCATCAAAACAAAAGCAAAACAAAACAAACACACACAAAAAAAACATTGCCCAAATCAACAAACCATCACTACACAACCATAAACTAAAACTAATAAAAAAGAAAGAAACAAATAAAAAGACATCAAAACAAAAACAAAACAAAAAAAGAAAACACAAAACAAAAACAAAAAACATAACCATTGGCCAAATCAACAAAAAATATCACAACAACAACAACAATTATGAACTGAACCATTTAGCATTGAAAGATTACAATAATATGTCGCCGCAGCTTGAGTGAATTAATAACAGAGTGGTGTGTCATTTATTCCACACAAGCAGGTTAGATTGGGAGTTGAATAGCGAGGTTTTCATGAATGCTTAATTACTGGTGCGACATTGCAAGCCTTGATAGATACGTAATCGGAGGCAATGAGAGAGAGAGAGAGAGAGAGAGAGAGAGAGAGAGAGAGAGAGAGAGAGAGAGAGAGAGAGAGAGTGTGTGTGTGTGTGTGTGTGTGTGTGTGTGTGTGTGTGTGTGTGTGTAGGTATTAATGTACACACTAATGTTACAGCAAAGGGCACATTACCCACACACCACATTACATCCTCCTCCTCTTCCTCCTCCTCCTCCTCCTCCTCCTCCTCCTCCTCCTCCTTTTCCTCACTCTCTTAATTTCTCGCCATGTTTTTGCTCATAAATTTCGTTGAAGTTACCAACAGAGACAGACAGAGAGAGAGAGAGAGAGAGAGAGAGAGAGAGAGAGGGGGGGGGTGGCCTGGTCTAATTACCTAACCTAAATTACCTCTGTTAATTGAGTCTTCGTCGCTACTGATGGTCTATGGCACAACAATCCTTTATGATTATATTTTTTCGCATTCACTGACTCGCGTAATGAATTGGGTAAACACGCCCCTAGGAAGGAGGAGGAGGAAGAGGAGGAGGAGGAGGAGGAGGAGGAGGAGGAGGATCAACCGGGCTAATGCTTCATATGCTACTGGTGATGCTGCTGATGATGATGGTGATTATGGTGATGAGGTCTGTAATGAGTAATATGGAGATGGTGGTGGTGGTGGTGGTGGTGGTATTGATGATTAGAATGTATTAATGGGAGGGGATGAGTCAGTGGTGGTGGTGGTGGTGGTGGTGGTGGTGGTGGTGGTGAGAATAATGATGACAGTGAATTGATGAGAAGGAGAGAGAGGCATTATGAAAACAGTGTTAATAAGGATAATGATGATGTGTTGATTGTGGTGATAAGGATAATCATTCTGGTGATGGCGGTGGTGATGATAGTAATAATGTGTGTTGTAAATAAAGAAAATGGGAACACGATGGGTCACTTGTTTACTTACTGGGAGACAATGTGCTTTTCTTGTTCTTTTAATTGAGAGAAAAGAAAGGAAAAAATGACGAAAAAATATGAAACTAGGAAAGACCGACAAAAATTGAAAAAAAATAGAACAAAAAACTAAAAAGACAGAAAAACTGAGAAATATAAGAAAATAAAAATCCACTACGAAATTAAATTATAAACAAAAACTTAACAAACAAACAAAACAAAACAAAAACATAGTTAATGAAAAACAAACACACAAGCACAGAAACGAACATAACAAACACCAAAACTAAAAAAAATATAAAAACAAAAACACACGAAATTAAATCAACCTCCCAAAAAAAAAAACATAAAAAAAAAAAACACAAACATACAAATAAAAAAAAAACTGAACCCAAACCTTCAAAGACGCGTAGCACAATGAACCGAAGCATCGAATACTGTCTCATGGGGCTGTTCGAAGCTTCACGACTCTTAGTGGCGCAGTACTGAGCTAGTTCTTTGAATGGCGGGTTGGTGGGGGGCCTTTTCAATCACTTAGAGGGAGCGCCGCCCCTCCATTGGGAATCCACCGCTATTTAATGAAGGAATAATTCTCTAAAACCTTCTGTTAAATTGAAAAAAAGGAGATATGAGAAGATTTTTTTAAAGGATTCATTCATTCATTCCATCTATTTTGTGTGTCTCTGATGAAGATTGTAATGAAAAATGATGATGATGATGATGATGGTGAAAAGGAGGAGGAAGAGGAGGAGGATATTACTCATCAGGTGTACTAAAATAAATAGGTGTCTAATTATTGTTTCTTTTTCTTTCAGGTGAGTGTGTTTGTGATTAACCTGCTTGGAAGATGAAGGGGTGAGTGTACCTATGACAGACTGTACTCTCTCTCTCTCTCTCTCTCTCTCTCTCTCTCTCTCTCTCTCTCTCTCTCTCTCTCTCTCTCTCTCTCTCTATGGATCATTGAACTGCTCCTAATCTCTCCCCTTAAAAGCTTCCTCCTCTCTCGACCTGACTTCCTCTGATCGTCATTGGCTGGTGGGTGGTGTTCTTGTGGGTGAATGGACTAGGATGGTAGGGCGTCACTGATGAGTGGGGTAGGGTGGGACAGGGAGCGTGTAGGGGTTGTTGGGGGCAGGCGTGGAATAGTATACTGATGGTTGGGCATTGGGGGGATGTGGCGATTAGGAGGATGGGAAGGTTGTGGATCCAGAAGAGAAGACATGTGAGGGGAAAGCGAAATAAGGGATGAGAGAGAGAATGGAGGTTACAAGGAGGAAGAGGTAGATAGGAAAGGGAGGGAAAGAGGAGGTATATAGGGGGGAAACAGATACAAGGGAGGTAAAAAAAAAGGATCAACGTAGGTATGACAATATATGCTTTTATATTTCCAACTTCCTGTGCCTTGATTTTATTGAAAAGGGAGGTTTCAAGACATTTGTCCAAGATTTTCAGTTGATTCTTTGGATTATTAAGGGGACTATAAATTAATGTTTTTTTTACCTATATATTTATGCTGCCCTTGACCAGCTTCCCTCCTCTTACATAGAAAATATAGATTACACTGAATGACAATAAACAAATGGAATATTAAATTGCAATATTAAAGGAGACAAGAGAAGCAATGAAAGATTTGTGGATTTAGAATAACACAGATAGTAAGGAGAAAAAAAATTGAGAGAGAGAGAGAGAGAGAGAGAGAGAGAGAGAGAGAGAGAGAGAGAGAGAGAGAGAGAGAGAGAGAGAGAGGAGGGGGGGCAGGAAGTAAAGGAATAATAGGAACGGTGCAATAAAGTCAAAGAAAGAGGGAAGAGACGAAAACATTGAATGAAACTTTGGAGGGAATCAGGAGAGGAGAAAATAAATGGAAAGAGGGAGGAAGAAATGGTGCTGAAGGTTAAATAAACGTAAAGGAAACGAGGAAGTAAATTAAACTCACATCCTTTACTCTCTCTCTCTCTCTCTCTCTCTCTCTCTCTCTCTCTCTCTCTCTCTCTCTCT
>CM035213.1:2825592-2836986 GCA_020233015.1 Callinectes sapidus | reverse complement strand
ACACACACACACACACACACACACACACACACACACACACACACACACACACACACACACACACACACACTTGTCTCTTCACAGGTGACTCACGAGGAGAAAATACACTGAATATTTAGGTTGTTTATTTTTGTTCGCGTCAGAGAGAGAGAGAGAGAGAGAGAGAGAGAGAGAGAGAGAGAGAGAGCATAGGCTTTCTCGATTTTCCTCTTTATAAAGGTATTCCCTCGATACTTCACCTTCAGGTTCTTGGAGGAAAAAAAAATAACATTAAAGACATCTGAGCGAATGCATGAAAAGCGAGTGTGTGTGTGTGTGTGTGTGTGTGTGTGTGTGTGTGTGTGTTTGCATATGGGTCTGTAAGTCATGGAGTAGTATTTGCATGTGAGTACGTTCCGGGTATGGTGGGGAGTAACGTAGGTGGGGGGGGGTGAGGGGAGAGAAGAGAGGAGGTAAAAGGCAGCAGCATGGTAATAAAACACGATGGAACTGAAGAAAAGATGCAGAAGGAGGAAATGATATTGGTGATGAGGCGAGGCGTCTCGCAGAGCAGACGACGTGCGGCCGCGACTGTTACTGCTGAGGGAGTATGAGAGAGAGAGAGAGAGAGAGAGAGAGAGAGAGAGAGAGAGAGAGAGAGAGAGAGAGAGAGAGAGAGAGAGTAAACTCCTCAAGATTTCCTTGGTGGTCTTTTCCTCCCGGTTGCTACTTACCATTTTGTGATGAAGTCATGGCCGATGGAGAAGATTCGTTCCGTGGTGTTGGAGGGAAGGGTAGAGTTCCCCTCCATCTCCTCCTGGGAGGTGGTGAGGACCTCCTCCCCCTCGTCCTCCTCCGCTGCCCCTCCTCCCGAAGGCCACGGCGCCTCCATCCTGGGGAAGGCGAAATTTCCGGAGCGAGGAGTCCTTTGGTCTGCGCTTGGCGACCCACACTTGAGTTCTCACGCACGAGAGAGAGAGAGAGAGAGAGAGAGAGAGAGAGAGAAAGAGAGAGAGAGAGAGAGAGAGAGAGAGAGAGAGAGAGAGAGACCTGTGACGCCCCTGAGGTCTCGTGCGTCACAGGGGCGTCGTGCGTCCGGGCATCGCGGTATGGCAACGTCAACAAGAAGTTCACCTGTTGGTCCTGAATAAGGCGGCGGTCAACGTTTATCGAATTTTTTCCTCGCTATATTTCTTCCCTTCCTTTGCTGTCTCACCCTTTTTGCCACTGTTCTGCCGACCTCTGTATCCTCTCCCTCCTCCTCCTTCGTCTTATGGTTCGGCGGGGGCGGCGGGGGGCGAGTGTCCCTCCAGATGGTATACGTTGCTCTTCCAGCATCACCTGCGGCCAGGCGCCATCCTGCGGCCGCCGCCTCCGCCCCGCCGCACTGCGCCGCACGCCGTCACTCTTTCGTCTATCCGCCTGCCTCCTTTTGATACAAAGCTAAAAAGTGCGTGTGTCTGTTCAAGTGCGTGAGAATGACTAGATATTACTGAATAGTCACTGGCCACAGCATCACGGCCGCTGCTCTGCCTTGCTCTGTTTTGTCTCCGTATTACCGTGCTAGCACTAGCCGCCACACAGTGTAGGGACTGCTGGGGCAAACAGTGGTGGCTGTCCCGCGTGTCCCGCCGCTTACTCACTTGCACGCTTCCACACGCCGCGGAGGGCGGGAGATGTCCTGCGTCGCACCGAAGCCGTTGAGGTCTCTTCCACCTCCAACTCCTCGCTGCGAACCGCACAAACACAAACACGCACACTTAAACGCTCGCACACGGACACACGCACAGTAGAGGACCCTCGCTGCGTGTCTGTGGCTTGATGGCTGCCTGGCTCCCACTGCCTGGTTGGAGTGGTGCTCACGTGGCCCTGATGCTGCGGCCTTGGCAAGCTGTGGAAGGTGTGACAGTGGGCCGCGGTGGCTGGGCCCTCTTAGCTGTGGCTGCTGCCCCCACGTGCTGCAGGGTCGAGTGAGGAGCGCGCGCGTGAGGCTGCGGCGCGATGGAGTCACACGGGCAAGTGGCGGGAGGCTGGCTGCTGTTCCCTCCACCTCCACGCCTGCGCCATCTCCTCCTCCCTCGCTCTCCCTCTCGTTGTGCCTCTTCCTCTTTCTCTGTCTCATTTCCCTCCCTTCCTTTGCCCATCCCTATTTGACCTCTTTTTGCTCCTTCCTCGTCTGGCCGTTCTCCTCCTCCTCCTCCTCCCTTACCCCCATTATTTTCTCACCACCTTCCTATCTCGTTCCGCCTCGCCTTTCTCCCTCCCTCCCTTCCTGCCTCAGATCGTCGCCTCGGTAACTGTGTCGCTGTGCTGTTTGTCGTCCCCTTAAAGATTTGATTTGCTTGTTTTTGCTCTCTCTCTCTCTCTCTCTCTCTCTCTCTCTCTCTCTCTCTCTCTCTCTCTCTCTCTCTCTCTCTCTCTCTCTCTCTCTCGCAGGCAGCCCATAAATTGCAAACAGTCATTCAGGAAGGAGCGGTGCATGTAGTTGCAGTCTCAGTGTAGCACAGCTTGCCTTGGCTTTCCTCGGTGTTGGTTTTCGCTCAATAGCGGAGAGAGTGAGGATGATTCTGTAATGAACAGCTCCTTTCTGAAGTCCGGGTGGGAGCGAGACTAGTTATCACTCTTTATCATGCTGTAGAAGTTAAAGTATTCAGAATTGGTCTATATTTGTATGATTAGAAGTCGCAAGAAATCATGAGTGTGTTAGTGTTTATGACGGTCGATTCCAGGCAAGCAAAGTGAATAAATAAATGCATCATTGCAAATGGTTCTGACAGGATGTTTTAGTTGCGAGTTGTGAAGTGAAAGTTGAGAGGTTAATTAAGTCAAGGTTATGATGTTCGGGAAACGCACGGCGAGGTCCACCAGCGCTTGACTCAATTACATCCGCGTCACCTGTTATTCTTTGGCTGCTGCGATCACGGAAAAGGAACGCCTGCCATGATAGAGGCTGCAGGGCTGATGCTGACTGAGATCCCTGGCCTCATTGTCTACCTGATACCGAAATGTTTAATGGAAATACAAAAATCTAAAAGAAAAAATGAATGAATCAATAATTAAATGTTCCTTGATTATGCATTCAGTTCAAAACCTGTATAATTATGCTTGTTCTTGATGCCGTGTGTGTGTGTGTGTGTGTGTGTGTGTGTGTGTGTGTGTGTGTGTGTGTGTGTGTGTGTTTACATATAGTCGGATTAGTAACGTGTTGAATCATATGATATCATGACAGCTCTGACACGGCTTTCATTCCCATTATGGGTATCTCTCCTGTGTGTGTGTGTGTGTGTGTGTGTGTGTGTCTCCTGCCTCCCAGAGAGCTGCATGAAAATAATTTCACTCCGAAATCAGAGTCACTATTTCAGATTGCCCATCGAGAGCTGTTGACTTTTTTGTGTTAAATCTTTGAATCATGATAACTGATGATTATGTTTCAACATATGTTTGATTTTATCCATGGATGGCGGTATTGTAATGTGTTCTTATATGTTTATTAATTTCTCATTACCAGTAGTCGATAGAGAAAATGTTTGGATGATCAGATGAAGTACATGACACCAACTAGGAAGTAAATTTTCAAAAAAATGTCAAAGATAATTCAATTCGTTTGTTCAACATCCCTTTGTGACATACTTCCTCGTCACACAGAAAGAAATAAGATGACATCTATGATACACTTAGTTGGTGTTGATTCCAAGAAACTTTTCAGTCATTACCGAATCTGAAATAGTCATGGCTTTCGTAGGAACTGCTGCCTTAAGGATCTCTCTCTCAAGATTGCCTGAGGTAGTGACGCCTGAACAATAACACCAGCAGCACTCCAGACAGGATCCCAGACAACGGCAATTTTCAGCAACAATGGTGACCCACATTCCTATAAGAAATGAAATAAAAAAGTCTGTACCAACAAAGAGGTGTTACTGGTATTACTATCTCTGCCACCACCACCATCATCATCACTTCTGACCACCGCCACCAGTAATGCTACACATACTATGTACTAATAATATTGGTACTGCTACTGCTAATGCTCAATATTTTTACCGTGTATCCTTAACACATACCTATTACTGCGGTAATATGATAAGACGAACTATATAAACTACCACCACCACCACCATCCTACATTCAATCCCATTACCACCACTTTTACTATCACCACCCCTACCACAATAACACCTCCATTATTCCCTCTCTCTTTCCTCTCATTTCAATAATAACCCCTCGTTCCTCTCCCAGTTCACGGTCGATAGTTCCCCTTCACTTGGCTCTCCCTGTGGTAATGTTCTCCACTTCCGCCTTCTTATTCCTTTCCCCGTCAATAGCCAGCAACATTGTGCAATTTATCGGCTTGGGTGGTGGTGGTGGTGGGACCAGACGATATAGCACTTAATTAATTACTTTGCTCAGGTGTACTTGATTGTAGGGGTGATAGTTGTGGTAGTAGATATGGGGTGCCAGAACTGTAATGGTTAGTGGTGGGTGTGGTAATGGTGGATGTGGTGGTGGTGGTGGTAGAGATGGTGGTGGCAGGGGTGGTGGTAGTGGTGGTGGCGGTGGTGGTGGTAGTGGTGGTGGTGGTGGCGGCAGCAGTGAAGGTAATCAATTCGCCGTGTGCTGGAGGGGAATATTAGATAATTCATCAAAGGTAAAGTTGAATGATTGATGACGAACAGGAATGCATGTAAAATAGAAAGGAAAGGAAAAAGATAAAAATATTTACATTCTGACAGACTTATGATGGGAGAAAGAAAGAAAATAACTACCTTTACAGACATGATGAGAACAGTGCATGTATAACACTGTTTCAAGGCATCCATTAATAACAGTTACGTATAAAACTGATTAATTAAGCCTTTCCTCATACTTTACAATATTTCGTTGCATGTGGGATCCATTATTAATACAAACAGTGCAATTGACAGCAAAGCCAGATTCATTCCTGCTGATCAAACGATATTTCATCACTTAAATAAATTCATGTGAAATCTAAGACTAATTCAAACTGTGGCATCTGTTTACGTTTTCGATGTATTCATTTCCCCTTAATAGGATGATAATCTCAACAGTGTGTCGTCGATTTCAAATGGTTCACACTTTTTTTTTTTTCTTCATCTTAATATTAAAGGAAATTTGAATTGCATTTGTGTTGTCGGTGGTGGGGAACCTGTTTACGAGGAGGTAAGTGAGGCGAGGCGAGGCGAGGCGAGGTGAGATGAGATGAAGGTGTTAGAGTGTGTGGCAAAATTGACAAAGACGAAATGAGCCGCAGCCAGATGTGGACGAGGCAAAATTGGGGGTCACGGATGGATCAGATACGTAATTTCATTATGATCAGGCGGACTGATGGTCAGGAATTTTTTGCAAGCGCGCACGCACGCACGCACGCACGCACACACACACACACACACACACACACACACACACACACACACACACACACACACACACACACACACACACAGGCGCGCTTGTAGATTGATTAAGTTTTCACGGTTATAATAATTATCTTCAAATGCACCACTTCATCAGTCAGACCACACACAGATAAATACAGATTATTTTTTAATCAATACTCATAAGGTACTATGAGGTTTACAATGAAGTGATAAATTTCAAGATTAATTTATGTCATGGTTCGTGCCTATTTAAACTGCTTTTATTTGAACAGCAATAACAAATAAAGAAAGATTCACTTTTCACGTCAACCCGAATTATTATTACGATTTACTATGGCCTTTTGCTGGTTTTATAAATTGAGATAAACCATTTAGAGAACAAAAAGATGTTCTATAAAGATGTTCTGACGGTGAATGATTAGTTAGAAATAAAAAAAGAAAGATAAAAAAGAAATCAAATATTTTCCTAATAAGAAATTTTCAAGTTATATTTTTCATATGGAAATTATATTATAGATAACGCATATGACCTAAGTGCTCAAGAAAGACACCACAATTTTCGAAAAACTTACTCAGGAAAGAATCAGAAAAAAAAGAACATTTCCACTTGGGTCTTCTTACTTCCTGATGGTTCCTTCCTGTCAGAGTATGAGGAGGATTCTATGATCTGCTGGTGTTGGACTGGTCTTCGGAATTGGATTCGTGACTTTCCAAAGGCTTCGTCTCCATATCTGCCTGTTGGGGTCTTGATGTGTCTGTCGATGCGGGGCTTCAGTCCATTACTTCTCGTTTTGACGTGTGATATCGAGGGAAAGTAAAGTATTGGGCGGCCCACTGAGGAAACCCTTTGAACATTTTGAAACATTTAACGAGTTTCCTTTAGTGGTGCCATTTTTCAAGGGAGTGAGTCCTGCTCATGGGAGTAAGTCTTGCGTGAAGAAAGGTGTGTATGGAACTTATCACCCTAATTTGAATACATTCCAGCCGTTCTAGTTTATCTCGGAGGAAGGAAGAGTGGCTGGAAGTGTATGGCGGATTGGGGGTTGTTGTTGTTGTTGTTGTTGTTGTTGTTGTTTTATTGTCGTCGTCGTCGTTGTTACTACTACTACTGCTGCTGCTGCTGCTGCTGCTGCTGCTATTACTACTACTACTACTACTACTACTACTACTACTACTACTACTACTACTAATAATAATAATAATAATAATGCTGTTTTTTTCTCGTAATTATTATTATTATTATTATTATTATTATTATTATTATTATTATTATTATTATTATTATTATTATTATTATTATTACTATTATCATTACATCTACCATTATTGTGAGCCAGGTAGAGTGTAGCGCATGACCTCACTGGAACAGACGTGCCTCTCGGGAGAATCACCAGAGCTCCATGCACTAAACTCCAGTTGCATGGATAAACACATTATGACTCCACTAAGCTAATTACACACTCCTTCGCATGATAAATGGTAATTGGTTATTTGGATGAAAAAAGACACAGTAAAAGACTAACAGATAACCATGGAAATTTATGAATAACTGAAATAGCAAAGATGGCTTTTCCTAACCTTTGCACTATCGAGTTTAATGCCGCCGTCATAACTGTGTGTTCCATCTCCTGGCAATTACTCTCCGCCAGATGGAATAGGATCGTACACGGCACACGCTAGACTACATTAACTATTTGCTGCTATCTGATTCACCACTTATTAATCATAAACTACCAAGAGATGCTGTTTTGCTCCTCCTCCTCCTACTACTACCACTACTACTACTACTACTACTACTACTACTACTACTACTACTACTACTACTACTACTACTACTATCATCATTATCATCATCATCATCACCATCATCATCATCATCATCATCATCATCATCATCATCATCGTCGTCGTCGTCGTCGTCGACGTTAATATACATCGCAGCAAATGATAATCCAGTGATGAGATCAATGTTACATTAGAGAGCAAACTGTACCATCATCCCCAGACGACTGATTTTTTGGTCTTAGAAACTATGGCAATGGCAAATTAGAAATACTACAAATTGAATGCGAACAAAAATCCTGACTAACTTCATTCCCTTGCAACACTGTTTGTAGTTTAAGAGTTGTCATGTTTCTGAACCACAGATAACTACTGCTAATGGATATAAAGTGTGAAAGGCTCCATCAGTAATGCTGCAGCGGTATATTTCACCGCATGACTACCATTAACGCACTCATAAAATAAATCAACGCGAAAGGATTGCATGACCTTGATGTATTTTACCAGGATTCATCGCTTAGCTTTGACTCTTCATAAAGAATATTTTATTTAATTCATGTATTCAACTACTAGTTCATGTATTTTTCTACTAGGAATCTTGCCTAATTTATTTCATAGACATTTCCAATCCCTTCCAAACTTCCTTCCGGTGCCTCGATGTCTTCCTTTTGTTGACTTTCTGTGTATTAGGAGTGTGACAAAAGCCATATTTTTCTTCATTGCTTTCGCAAAATTGTAACTGCATGCATATGTAAAGATGAACTTGTGCACCAAAATAATTTATTTCAAGGAAATGTGTAGCTTATTTTTTTTTATCAGATAATATCATATGCACAACGTAATACAACTAATAAAATGCAGGCTGTGACATGCACGGGTGTTTCATGATTTATATTCTGAGATATCTGATAGTTGCCTGATTTGTTTTATTTATGACTAAACACTTCCAAACATCAGGTCATCACGGTGCTTGATATTTAATCCTGGTCTTTATGAAGCACTTCCTGATGACAGCCAGATAACATTGCTGTGAGGCTCGTTCAGTCTTCAGGGGAGAATCTCATCCCCTCCACACTATTGGAGTATTCATAAAAGTAAACGACAAAAAATATATTGTTTTAATCTTAGAAGGTAAAATTAATTTCAAGCAGGAAAGAAAGCCTCGCTTTAATAGTCCCCAAAATATAGGAAATAAATGTTGGGAATAGAAAGATTAAGATAAGAAAAGGAAAATTTAAAGCAACGTAAATCATTATCTGCTTGTATTCATTGTGAAGGATTCAGGAATAATGTATTATCAAGAGCCACTTCCTGTAAGCAGGATTCTACGTATGGAAGCGGTGTTGTCCTTGAAGCACACACACACACACACACGCACACGCACACACACACACACACACACACACACACACACACACACACACACACACACACACACAGAGAGAGAGAGAGAGAGAGAGAGAGAGAGAGAGAGAGAGAGAGAGAGAGATGCACGCTGTCAGACGGAGAAAGAGACAGACGAAAGGATAATATAATATAGTGTCACGTAGGTGAGGATACAGGTGAATGTGCTAATAGCTGGGTGTGCCCTACCAGTAATTATTTGAGTTGTATATAATTACTTCCTGTACCTACACAGAAAATCCCACTCAACTCCATTACCAACACCACCACTGCTACCACCTTTACCACTACTACCACCTTTACCACTACTACCACCTTTACCACTACTACTACCACCTTTACCACTACTACTACTACTACTACTATTACTACTACTACTACTACTACCACTACTGCCACCATCACCACCACAACATTTTCATTTCCTGCCACTATAACCCAACCATCACAACCAGACTCACAACACCAATCACAATCTTAGCTACCACTATCATCACCACTAACATCACCTCTACCACCACCACCACCACCACAACCACCATTGCGGAACACCAAACACAAACAACAATTTGAGTCACTGTCACTTATAATACCATCCTACCATATCTGCCCTCACTGCTACTAACACAATCACCTTTTACCATTCCTCTATCAATATCAACTCACCCAAACTAACACCATCTAAATACTTGTTACTATTACCATACAAGTGCCAAAGAATACCACATGCGTTACTATCACAGCCATCACCAGGGTTTTGATTATCACCCAAACAAATTCTACCACGACCATCACTATCGCCATTGCTGCAACGACCATCACTCGTCTTGTCAACATATTTACAAATATTGTACTATTCTATGTGTTTGTATCACCATCGCTCGGCGGTATGCAGTCAGTTGCAAGGCATCAGGCAACCTTCTATACCGATGCCTTTGATAACATTAGTCCTTCATTTTATTCTGCTTTTAGTGTTAAAGGCTTAAGAAAATATACTTTTATCAAGGTTACTCATATTACCTGAAAATACCTATATGCAAACATCCATAGATTTAACGACTTAACTTTCCGTAATGACTAATCACCCTTTACTTGTTTTATACCAACTAGTAGTCTTTAAACTGTTGTGAAAATGCAAATCTTATTTTCTTTTTTATCTTTTCCTTTCTTGTGTTGTTTATAAAGACTCCATGCATTACTTTTGGCATTGTTAAATGTTTCTTATCAACTCATAATTATAATGAAAACATATAAATAATAGTGTTAGTACCAATAACAAGAAAATATTCGTGATAATAATAATAATAATAATAATAATAATAATAATGATAATGATGATGATGATGATGATGATGATGATAATAATAATAATAACGGTCGTAATCTTAAAAAAAACAATAACAAAAATAACAACTGAACAATTAATGCTTTACGTTGGTAGATTTTTTTTAATATTTATGAAAGAATTTCATGAATTTTTAGTGGAATTAGCTTTACCTCGAGCTTTCGCCCCCTAGCACACACACACACACACACACACACACACACACACTGCGCACCATCACACCACCACCACCTCCTCACGTCTTGCCACCGCCGCTCACAGTTCACAATAAACAAAACAAACTGTCAGAGGGAAGGGGCGGGGCAAGACCACAATCAACACAATAATGTCAATACAATAATAATATAAGATATGATGGGAGGATAATAACGATTATGCATATACAGAAATTTTTTTCTGATTTTAATTTTTTGAAGTGGTGGTGGTGAACTGTGAGTGTGCAAAATAGGTAGACAGATAGATTGACTGATAGATACAGAGAGAGAGAGAGAGAGAGAGAGAGAGAGAGAGAGAGAGAGAGAGAGAGAGAGAGAGAGAGAGAGAGAGAGAGAGAGAGAGAGAGAGAAATGGATGTGTGGTAGAGGTAGGGGTGAATGTTAATAAAACTTCACCATAAACATGACAAATGCATAAAAGGTGACTTTGTGCGCTCCCGCCTGTGTGTGTTTGTACATATATATGTGAGTATGTCTGAATGTCTTTTATATAAATCTTTCTTACCTATTTTCCTTCCTTTTCCCTGTCTTGCATCATCTCCCTCCCCATACCTCTTTCTCTCTCTCCCTTCCTGCCTTTCCATACCTCCTTTCTTCCCTGTGTTCCGTGCCTCTCCCCTCCCTCGAATAAAGGTGTACATCGCACCTTAACTCTGACTCCACCGCTCATTGGCTGCAGAACACGTGACGTCACACCTGCTTGATGACGTAACGCAGGTAAACACGCTATGCATTGTGGCACTTTGAAAGGAGGTGAGTCTGTGAGGCGAGTGAGGAGGAGGAGGAGGAGGAGGAGGAGGAGGAGGAGGAGGAGGTTACAGAGACGGACGCAAACAGTCTTTCTTTTAGACTGTTTAAGGATTTTTCATTCCTGTGTTTGGATAAGTCGTAGTTTTTTTTCTCTTTTCTTTTTTTTCGTCTTTATTTTTTCTAAGTTGGTGTTCGTTTCTCTTTCGTGTCTTTCTTCTCTTTTATCTTTTCTTTTTCCCAGGTTTTTTTTTTCTTCCTGTCTCTTGTTTCTCTTAGTTTCTCATTTTGCCTGTTTGTTATTGCATGCTTGTTCTGCATTTATTTTTGTGATACTTTTGGTCAAGTGTGTGTGTGTGTGTGTGTGTGTGTGTGTGTGTGTGTGTGTGTGTGTGTGTGTGTGTGTGTCATTGTTTAACAGTTAGACAAGTGCTTATTCGTGTGTGTGATATATTTGTCTTAGTTTATGTATTTTTATCCTCTCTCTCTCTCTCTCTCTCTCTCTCTCTCTCTCTCTCTCTCTCTC